>VZSF01011006.1:65619-78725 GCA_013398295.1 Chionis minor | reverse complement strand
CAACATCCCAGAGTCCATTATATACTCATGGATGCGGGCGCACCCATGCCAGCCCGCTTCGATCCGGCTGTGATTTATGAACGGCATCATCTTTTAATTAATTAGCTTTGCCCCCCCTCCCCTCCCCCCCCCCCCCAAATTAGGGGGAACCTCCCAGGTAGAACGTCTTAACTAGAACACAAAATGCCGTGTTGCTTCACCTGTGCTTAGAGTTCAGCTCTGGAATAGTGTTGCAGCACCTTGGGGGGTGTTTGTGTATATATATATATATAATATTTTTGGTATCTGCTTCCAGGAAGAGGAAGAAAGGCGGCCTTTTGCTAGAGCCAGAGGAGAAAGAGGAAGAAAAGGCTCAGCAGAAGGAAGAGGAGGAGGAGGAAGAGGAGGAAGCGGATAGCGTAGAGCAAGTGGAAAGAAACAGAGAAGAAGAAGAAAAAAAGAAAGAGGATGCTCTTTGGGCCAGTTTCCTTAGCGATGTGGGACAGAAACCCAAAGCGGTGGCTGCCACGCAAGCGACGCAAGGAAAGAAGGTAACAGGGGCCTGGTCTTTCACCCGGGGAACATGGGAAGGGCCTGAAGCTGTAGAGCACGTGGCGTTGGTTCTAACGGATGCCGAGTGTCAGCCACGCTGGGGAGAGGCTGGGTTTACCTCTGCCCCGTCTGCTTTGTAAGCCTGAAGCTCCATCACAGGGCAGACCAAGCTCCCAGTTTCCTTCCGACTGGGGAGGTCTGTGAGCTGGCAGCGCTGCTCTTTGGAGCTGCTTGTCAGCATCCCGGAGCGTGCCACGGAGCCCTGCTGGCTTCTGTTCCCGGTGCCGGATTCTCCTTGCGACATAGGAGCAGCACAGTGAGCTTCGGTCTGAGTTGTGCTTGCGGGCACAGCTCTCTCCCGAGGCACGTGCCCTTCCTGACGCTCAAAAAAGGGGAGACAGAAGGGATCTGCACGGACACGTCTGCACCTCCGTCCTCGTGCAGTGAGAGGGGCTGGAAGATGCTGGATGTTGGGATGGACGTTTGTAACAGGAATGAATCTAGGTGTCTCTAGTTTCCTTTTGAAACCCTGTTAACACGCTCTCGTTCTCTGTCTGCGGAGGTTTTCTGCAGAGAGAATTCTGTGTGCAACCAGCTGTTTAAAAGGATTTGGCTCCCTGGTGGTGGTACAGCCCCTCCCTCACCTGCAACAGGTTCTTAAAACCAAACGCAAAAAAGCCTTGCAAAACCTTTCACAGTGAAGGTGGTAGAAGGGAAGAAGGTACTAAACTCGACCCCCTATTGCTAGAATTGTCTTTTTTTTTTGTCTTTTTTTTTCATTTGTTTTCTGAGTGGTCAGCCAAAAAAGTGTTTTGTAACAAAAGTTGGGAGTCTTGACTCAATGGTGCTTGGCGAGTACAGTTCTCCTCACTGTGTGAAGCTTCTTTCTCCAGCTGTTGGAAGGTTGTAGCGCAAGTGCCATCTTTGCCTGCAGCTTTTAGAAGAAGAGTCCTTTCATCTGAACCCTTTTGCTTCCCTCCACCTCAGTTGTTACTGGCTGAACAGCTGAGATGGTTGCAAGTAGAATTAGGGACAAGGAGAGAGGAAAAGTTCTCTTCTGAGCAATTCCGCTTTTATGGGCGGATCCCTAAAACGTGAGCGGTCTTTGAAAGTTCCTCCATAACCTGGAATAACTTATGGGAGAGGTGCAGTTCCTCTGTTCTCTTTGTGAACTTCTCCATTGGGACTTAAGATACCTGCTTGAAGACCTCTGTGGTGCGTGGTTGATTTAGAGAGAGAATTTTGGGTTTCATTTTGATTATTTATAGGCTCTGAGGTCTTTATGTATGCTGTTAAAAGCTGTAGTTGTGGTGGAGGAAATTAAGAGGCGTTGCTGACAAATAGCTTAATAAAGATATTTCCCTGTCAAATTAAAGAGATATTATTGACGAGTAGCTTAGTATTTTCAGAGTTCTCTATGAAGATCAGCCTTGCTTTTCCTGCTGATGGGTACCGTTCTTCTATATTCATGAGTAAAAATAAACATTTTTCTGTGTGATTCACCCCAGCAGTTTTACTGCCTGGCAGTGCTTAGTTTGGGAGAAGTGAGTCTTCAGGCTTTTGCTTGCTTTCTGAACCACAGCAGTGGATTCTTGCTCCTTCATACATTGAATTACAATTTTGCTTCTCTTTTTGGGTCTGGTTTGATCCTTGAGCTCCAGTGAGAGCCTGGAACCAAAGTGGGGGAATCTTTTTCTGCTGGCAGGAGCGTTTGTTTCCTTTTTCTTGCCTGTGGGCGACTTGCTTTGACCAGCCGGCCTAAACTGTGGTGCTACCTGAGGCCTGCGTCGGGCCCCTTGGGGTGGAAATTTGGCTTGGCTCCACAAATGCATTGTTTGGCTTTCTCCTTCGTACGTTTCACAGGCTGAAGAAGAGAAGAGCAGAAACAAGCTTCAGGAGAAACCAAAAGAGCCTGAGAAGCCAAAAGATTCAGGAAAAGTGACAATCACCAAAGTGTTTGATTTCGCTGGTGAGGAAGTCAGGTAAGTTGGCGGATGCGATGCCGTCTGCTTGCGGGTTGGGTGCAGGCTGGGTGCCGGTCTCCTGCTGGCAGGCTGGAGATGTTCTGCTGTGAACCACCGTGGATCTTCTCTTTTTTTCCTTCACACTTTTTATTTGATACGTGAGCACAGACAGACCTCAAGGAAAATGAGGCCAGGATTTTTCAGCCTGCGGGCCGCAGAGGATACTTCGGTGCAGACCTCAGTCTTTGCTCACCTTCAAAATACGCCTGTAAATTCACTTAGGCTTCCCCATCTGGACGCTGTTGTAAATGTCTGGCAGAACTTCTCAGTGGTGCTGCCGCTGGGAAGGCTGAGGCAAGGAGAGAATGGCATATGGCCCCACAGGGATGGCACTAATGGATTTTATTCCTTTGGTCTAGTCCTGTCCTGAGGGCAGGATATATGCTGGCACTTTCCCCGGTGATGTGCACGATCCACTACAAAGATCTGCAGACAGTAAGTGGTGTTTTGCTGAGCAGACAAACAGCTGAGTGCTGTTACCTCTGAAACAGCTACAATAAAGGCCATGGACAAGGTAAAATCATCCTTTAGGCTGAGTTTGGCTTGTAAGATGCCTCTTGGGATGTGCTGCAAAAAGGGGCAGGTGTTTTATAAATGCGTAAGACCAGAACTGAGCAGCCTGGGTGAACACGCTTGAAATCTGAATGCACTGTGACCTTGTGGTTATTACCATGGTGTTTTGGGGTTTTTTTTAAATTATACGTAGCTGTAAACACGGTTTTGTCAGATAAGAATTTCACTGCTATTTTGTGTGACAGCAGAGGGCAGCAGTCCCCAGCAATGACACCCACGCTGCCTAAATCTGGAAGAGGAAGGAGAGAGCAGGGGCTTCCGCTGCTCTTGCTTTTCATGTCAGCACTACTGCCTGAGCTGTTTGAAAAATCTGAGGAGAGCCATGACTCATAGAAGCGAATTCCCTATTTCCCTGCAGGATCCGGGCTGTAGGAATACCCTTCATTCACTGATGAAATGACAAAGAACTGTAGCGCTGCAGCTTTTCTGAGAGAGGGCATCCGTCATACCCTTTCTATGAAGGAAAGGCTAAGCCTTTCCTGTGGGCAGAAAAACACCTGCAGCAGAATTAGACAGAAATTTTGTCTTCTGAGGCACGCTCTCCTCTGCAGCTGCCAACTTGTTTGTCCCCAGTTTTCCTTGGGTTTTTTTTTTTCTGGTTCAAATGCAGTGTCCTGCCAGGTGGGAATAGCTGAAGCTAGAGGATCTCGGGGCTGTCATACAAAAGCCTTGTTGGGTTCTGACTTGTCGTCAGATGGCGTGTGGCAGAACTGCATTCCTGGTGCTTTTGGGGTTGCGTGAAATCATGTGATCTCATTTGGAGTCTGGACGTGTCCATCTGTTTGTTGTAGGTGAGTGTCGTGTCCTAACATGAGCATGGAAGTGTATCACTTAAAGGAGGGGCTTGATTTACGGGGAAACTTCCCTTGTAGGCTTACTCCAGAACACAAGTCTGCCACTTGTGGAAAGGAATTTTTTATTTTTTGTGTGAAGCAGGACTCTTTAAAGTAGAGAGGTAGTAAAAATGTCTGCCTTGAAGCTTGTTGTTTATCTGCCCCTATGAAAAGAAGCCACAGATAATTAGGATTTTAGGCATAGAATTACTCAGACATTGGTCTGATTCTGGCATTCTAGATTTTGCGTGGTGGTTACGGATTAGCTTGACCAGTGCTGCTCTTGCTTTTATTGGTACTGTTAATTGGAGGAGTTGGGGAAACTTCCTCTGTCCTTCAAAAAGCGGCTTGCCTGATGTCAAGAGAACTTGTCCAGGACGCCCAAGATGCTGAGTTTGTGCTTTTGACATCAGTACCTTATCTGTAGTTTTTTGAGAGCTATAGCAAGAAGTTTCCAAGTTAGATAAAAGGCGTATTTTTCTGCACCAGTTACTTTTCTATTGTCCTTTGTGCTGCTTAGTACTGTTTCCCTTGGGGAGCTACAAAGGAATTGATACAAGTTTCTACTAAATTTTGATCAAATAGGCAGAAGCTAGAGCCCGGGCGACAATGAGATTGCAGTCCTGCAAGCCGTCAAGGCTCGTGTCTTTTGTTTACAGCAGCCCTTGTATCGAGAGGTTACAGAGCCAGCAGCAGAAAGTTTGCAGCGAGGTCTGGAGGACTGTTTCCTGCTGGTGCCAGAGTCGCAACACGCTCTTGTTCTTTAGCTCTTTGATAACAGAAGAATCCTTCAGTGCTTCTTGCCCCCTTGTTTTTTTGCAATGCTGAAAAGCTGAAGCTTTTGTGCTGTTTGCTACATTTTGCATCTCTAAACGCGTTACACTGTTAGCTGGGGGTGGGATTTAAGGGTTTATCGCTGCTTACAGCTACTGGTACTTTTCTGTAAAGGCAGTAGGTGAGGGCCAGAGGGCTGCTTTTTCTTTAGAATAGCGGGAGGTTGTCTTTGCACGACCCTAACGTCTGCAAATGCTCAGAATGCCAAACACTCACTTCCTTGCCTGGGGAAGCAGCTGGCAAATTGTTGGTTGCAAAGGCCAGCGCAGGGTAGTTGGGGGGTGTGTGCGCGAGTTTCTGGACTGCAAGAACTGAAATGAGAGGGCTGTCTCCGTTGCTTTCCCTTCTCAATGGTTTGAGGCTACTTTTGAGTGTTGCTTTTCTTGAAAGCTTGTGAAGAATTTAGATCAGTATTTAAGCACTGATAGTTTCAGGGCACAAATTTCAACAGTCTGCTCATTGAAGCTCTTAACAGAAGATCATTTAGACCCGATCTCATGTTGCAGAACGATTTATTTTCTCCTCTAAGAAGATGGTATAATCTCTCTTGCGTGGTTGGAGTAGCAGAAGTCTCTTGAAAGAAACCAACTACAGGGCTATGCTAGAATAGTGAAAGACCTTCCTCAAGGAGCTGTCAACTCCCCTACAGGTTATTGCTGCACTTCATATCCATTTTGATTAGTCTGTGCTTGTATCAGTTGCTAATGCTGAACTTTAGGTTCAGCGTCTTACAAATTGCCAAATAAAGAATTAAATTTAGTGGCTTTTAATTTTATAAAATACATGTTTTAGTATTACCTTGTAAAACCAAAGCAGTTGAATCCTGGAACTAGAAACAATCTTTCACTGAATTCTGTGTTTTCCAGTTGTGACTTCCCTGTTGTCGTGGTTTGGCCTCAGCCGGCACAAAGAACCACGTGGCCGCTCACCCAAACCTCGCAGCAGCGAGGGAAAATTGGAATAAAAAGGCAAAAACTCGTGGGTTGAGATAAAAAGCAATTTAACAGAACAACAAAGAAAAATTGACAAAACAACAATAGTACTGGCAGAGGAATGTATAAATAGGGGTACCGTACCGACGCGCACTGACCGGACCTGGACCGTCCAGCCTGCTCCCAAACTGGGAACCCCCCTCCCCGGCTAGCTCCCCCTAAATACTGGGAATGGTGTCACGTGGTGTGGAATACCTGTGCTGTGCCAGATATTAACCCTGTCCCTGCCGGAACCAGGACACCTGTCAGCTTTTCATTCCTCCCTGGTGTTAAATAGATTCGGAGCAGCAGGTGACTGTCACCCAAATAGCTGTAATTGTGGGCAGTGGGAGCAATTTGCGAAGGCAGTTCAGCGTCTAAATGGAAGTTCAAGTCATTTCTCACTGGCAGAGGAGGTTGAAGCTCCTCTGGAGCCTCTGGTTTATCTACTTGCCTCACGATGCAGGACGTGTGGTTGCATTAATAGGGAATTGCATCCCTGGTGCCAGGGTTTATCTCTTGCAAAATGTGATTGATGGATGATAAGGCTTCTTTTCTCTTTGGCAATCTAAACTACTTTGGCCCTTGGCTTTCATTAAAGAGCTGCTGCGCCCAGTGTCTGAAAATGGTTCCTCTCCTCTCCTTCCATGAAAATCACCTTTGTGTCCGTCCAGGACTGCAGCAGGATGCAGCTCACATACACGGAGCTGGCTCAGCCCCGTGGTGTCAGTCACAGTCAGCATAACAACGCACAAGGGAAGAGCAAAGATGGAATGAATGCTGGCAGGAGGAGGTTTTAGTTTGAAACATCTTCTCCGTGCCTTCATTTGGTTTGTGGGAGGCGACGCGAAGTGGAGAGGAGTAACGGTGCCTGGCGTGGGTGCTAATTCAGGAATGGGAGGCCTGTGTTCGACATCCTGCTTTGTTCATACATTGCAAATTCCGAGTGAAGGACTCAAAACTAGAAGTTGCATAGTTCTGCGCGTGCGGGGTTTAAATCCAAAGCTTTACTGGCTCAGGTTATTCTTTCGGTGGGAATGCTTTCCCGGTATCGCAGGGTTGCCGTGCTGAACGGAGCGCGTTGTGTTGTGCTGGCAAAACTGTGGCTGGTGCTGCCTCAGTGACCCTGGGGCTCTTCCCCAGGGGCACGAACAAAGCAGCCAAGCCAAAGCAAGGCTGTAGTAGGGTCCCGCTCCCCATCCATCTCTGGGGAGAGCCCTGCTCTTTTCCTCAAATCAGGCAAGGCGTTCCCGTCCCAGCTCCCTTTACTTTCCCACAAGGCAGTGTTAGAAATCATAGAATGACAGAATGGTTTGGGTTGGAAGGGACCTTAAAGATCACACAGTGCTACCCCCCTGCCCTGGACAGGGACACCTCCCACCACACCAGGTTGCTCCAAGCCCCATCCAACCTGGCCTTGAACCTCCAAGGATGGGGCAGCCACAGCTGCTCTGGGCAACCCCAGCCAGGGGCTCACCACCCTCACAGGCAAGAATTTCTGCCTAATATCTCATCTAAATCTCCCCTCTTCCAGTTCGAAGCCATTCCCCCTCGTCCTATCACTACATGCCCTTGGAAAAAGTCCCTCCCCAGCTTTCTTGTAGCCCCCTTTCAGATACTGGCAGGGGCTGGAAGGTCTCCCTGGAGCCTTCTCTCCTCCAGGCTGAACCCCCCCAGCTCTCCCAGCCTGTCCTCCCAGCAGAGCTGCTCTAACCCTCTGATCATCTTGGTGGTCTTCTCTGGACCCGCTCCAACAGGTCTTCTCCAGGAGTGCCAGTTTTTGGGATCCAGAAAGACTCCCAGCAGGCTGGGCGATGGCCTCAGACCTTGCTCTGTGGTCCCTTTCTGCCCAGTCCTCACCGCTGGGAGGTGGTAAATAGCTGACTTCTGGGAGGCGATTGCTCCTGACCCCTGGAGGATTTGCAGATTAGACTTTGCATTAACCCTTGAGCTTTTTTCGTGAGCTGCTTCACTGTGCTCGCGCACTCTGAACCTTTCAGTGCTCTCACGTGCCTGCCAGGTGTTCCCGTGATGCAGTTCTTGGCTCCTCACCACATCTGGGGCCAGAACTGTCACGCAAGCTGCGTGGCCATGGGATCCACGTGGAAACGTTTCAGGAAGAGGTTTCAAGATCTCCTCTCCATGTCTGCAGTGTGAGCTCCCTTCCACTCTCTGGATGCTGGGAGAAGAGTGTGCAAAGATCCAGCCGGTACTTCCTTGCACGCTGCAGGTCTTCCTCCTGCCCAGCAGCTGATAAGTGCTGAAGACGTCATTCTTTCTGCTTTGTCAGAAATTGCCAGACCACAGAGCCCTGAACCTGAAGTATTTACAGCCGGGGAGCTGGGGGTTTACTACGGGCCTTGCATAACAGCTGAATTTTTTAGAGTGAACTCTTCGGTTACTTTTTTTACTTCAAAAAGGGTGAGCAGATGGGTGAGATTTTTGCTGAGTTTGAAGCCTGTCTTTTCAGGTTGAGCTCAATAATCTTTATCTGCTTCTTAAGCGCCTGTTTCCTGATTAATTCAGGCTGCTTTTGAAAAGTATTCTTCAGTGTTTGCCCGATTAAAGCTTACTGTTGCTTTGAGACTCGGTGCTGGAGTGCCCGTGTTTGATGGGGCAGCAAGCCCCGCGCAGTGCTCTCGCTGGGAGAGCTCTCAGCTCACGTTCACAGCTGTGAAAATCACCTGAGTTACAGTGGTCTTTTATTCTTGCTCCAAGGGAGAGATGATGACCCAATTCTGCAGACACCGTTTGCTTTTTTAGATTGCTTTTAGGTGGTTTTTGTTAAGGCATTTGGTCCAGAGCTACGTACAGAGGAGCAGAAAGGTCTCTGATGTGTACAAAGTCCTTGAAGGCTTTAGAGATATAAAGAGAGGAAAATCCTTAGCTTTCCTACAGGCCTTTCCGTCTATATATCTCAAAACACTTTTTAAAGAAGTGTTGTTATTCCCCGTTTGGGAATATGATAACTGAGACATGCCGGAACTGATGACATCCACTGGATCTCATGGCTCGGGATACCCAGGGATCCAAGCATCACTCACGTGTTGCATGTACCAAATAAAAGTCGGAAGGGCCAGGTGCCAAACATACTGGACAATAACCAGCACCACGCTGAGTGTGGGACTTGCTGCTGAATATAATGAATACTTAAAAGTTCCTACAGTTTCATAGAAGAAACTGGACGAACGCGTGTCAGAAAACTTTGTCTGGGCTGTTATAGGTGAGACGCGAACTCCATCTCTGGATAAGGGCTCCCTGCTGCTGGCTCTTGCAGGACACTGGATCTGTGGCTTCGGATAACCTCTGGTCTCCCACAGTGTGACCGTTTTTATTTGTGTGTCCACCGCGCTGCGAGGAAATGAGTTGTGCCGGCTACGTGTGCTGAGCAGAGTCGAGAGGCAGCTTGTGTTCTTGGCTAGGGAAGATGGTGCTTCACAGTGGGGCCGTGGCATCTTAAAAGCAAAATACAAAGCTTTAAAGAGGTACATAAAGCATCTGATTAATAACCAAATAGTTACAAGCTGAAATCATTGTAGTAATTACTGGGGTTCACACTGGCTGAGGTTGCTATTTCCTCTGCAAAAGTTGAAGCGTGGGGTTAAAAAGAACCTGATTTTCATCTGTTGCTGTTTGTAAATGGGTATCATCTAGGATGTTCCTGGAAAAAACCTCATTGTTCATTCTGCGTTGCTGCTTCATAGGTTTTCATCCTACCTAAAGGATTCAGGAAAAACGATTCAGAGGAGATTGTTCTTAAGTTGGAACTTAAGGACTTTAAGTTGGATCAGTGGGGTTTGGTGGTGAAATTCATGACCTTTGGAGCAGGAGAAGCCAAGGTGAAGCGAGGCAGCTGAGGGCAGGTTCCTGTCGGGAGGCTTGCCTGTGCTCATAAAAGCCCTTTTTGGGCCAGTAGTGCCGATCTCCTTTGTACAAGAATGACCATGGGAATTGTGCGGGCAGGGCTACGCGCCATGGCCACAGCTTCTTTTATTGGTGTCCCACAGAGCCCTCAAGGTCAAGATATCCTTTAACTTAGGGCTGGTTGAGTGGGGTGGTGAGGTCTGAGGCCGGTCTGTGGCCTTAGCTGGGCTGCTGGACACTTCACCTTGGTGAGCTGCTCGGGAGGGCTCTGCAGAGCCGGTTGAGGACTGGTTTATTCCCTCGCGGAGTGTGAGAAGTGCTGACCTGTGCGCAGCAGAGCTGAGGTTGTGACTCGGTTTTCTGCAGCGGTACAGTGCTGCTTCTTGGGGATTTCTTGATGCTGCCTCCTTATTGAAATATTGATTTTCTTTTTTTTCATCTTAGCTCATCTGTGTGCTTGTTGAATAGAGGAGTGGCACCTATGTCCTAGACAGTTTCTAACCCCAGACCCCCTGTCCTCTTCCAGAACTTAAGGCCCTTGATCCTGACTTTTTTTTGGGAGAGAGCAGGTGGAACTGGCTGCAGGAGAAGCAGATCAGACGTCTGAGAACAGCTCCAGCTTTCCAAAGTCCTTGTAAAGCCTCTGATTTCCTTCTCGGTGGCTGTGACGTCCTCTCTGTTCCTCGCATGACAACTGGGATGGACCACATGTGGGGAAGTTGGGAAGCAAAGAGGGTGTAAGCCAAGGAGTTCAAGAGACTACCTCCTATTTCATTGCTTTGCTTTGAAGACACTTAAAGTAGCTGAGCAATAGCTGCTGCTTCTCCTCCTTCCTAGCAAGCATTGAGCAGGAGTAGGGAGAATGCTGAGGCTGATAGAGTTAATGTATTTCAGGGGGGAGAAAAAGAGCAGGGAATTAACTCCCACAAGTCTCAGGATTTAGAGCTGGCACAGAGAGCAATTTTAAAAACGTGTAACTGTCCATCTGCGTTCTTGCTCCATGGTGTCAGCATGGCTCAGTCAGATGTGTTAGGCTAATTAGCACTGAAAGAATATGTAATACCATTAACTCTCTCCTTACCTTGTGATGCTTTTCAGGAAGGTCAGCAGATGAATAATAGCAAGGCAGCATGCTCACACTTCTTGCTGGCTGTGAATCTTGGTCCTTTTTTTTTTTTGTCCTCATGAAGTTTTGTGCAATGCTGAGTGAAGGACAGCTGCTTTTAAAATCGGGAGAAAGATCAGTAGTTTGGGTGTGTGCCTCTTACTGATGTTATAGGTAGTGTGCTGCGTGTCGGTTCAAGGCTGACGTGTGTGTGACGTGTTCCATATCTGCTTTCTTTGCAAAAGCCTTTGCTGTATTGCTTGTATGTGTGGAAAGGCAGGGGAACATTACCAGAATCCGTGTCCTGAAGCCCTATATTTGGAAAGCGCTGCCTTTTTTCCAGGTGGGTAGCAAGTGATACACAGCTTCCGCCAGATGAGGTAGACGGATGTGCTCAGGTTAGATATGGAAGACAGTGAACTGAACTCATCGGGGCAGAGGAAGAAACCACTCGTCCTGTTAATGTGCTTTTTGCAATGGCTTTCACTACAGGAGCAAGGAAGTGTTAGGAAAAGTTAGACAAATTAATTCCAGGAGCCCCCTGAAAAGCTGCTCCAAGGTCCAGCCTCTCTAAAGACTTTGGTTTTGTGTTGGTGACCAGCACTGGTAGATATTCATAGGGTTTTATCTTCAGTTCTCCTTGGCTAAAGGGTTCTAGAGAAATCTATTCTAGCCACTTTCCAGTGATATACCACGTCCTCCGTGAGGCTTGCACAGTGTAAAAACCTTGGCTTTTAAGATTTTTCCAGAAATTGAATCTGAGCAGTAGGAGCCTGGGCACGATGCCTTGGGACCATAAGACAAATCAAACCACCCAGAATTACATGGAATATCAATGTGAGCGCTGTTTAGAGGTGGCGGCCTGAAAAGTGACAGGTTGCTTTTCTACAAAGAAGCACCAAAATGCTGATCTTGGCATAACAGAGTGTAGGCAAGCAGCCTGTTCCTGTCCTTATGCTGCTGTTATTTTTAGAGGTCAGAGTGTGCCTTGGTTATCCACAGCTTATATTGGCTTTTTCCAATTTAAAAACCAGCTATTGATTTTTCTAATTTTTTTTCTTAAGCCAGTAAGTGAAAATTATGTTACCTTTCAAAAGACGCTTAAGAATGAAAGGGTCTCGGGGGCACGTTTGGATAACCTTTCCTCTGCGCGCCGCCATTCCCCGATGCTTCAGGATTTCCTTGGGGAATCCTGCTGTTGTAGAAGGCTGATTGGCACGACGGTGGCCTGGAGATGAGGTCATTAAGTGTGAGCAGGAGCTCTGTTGTGGGCTGGTTCACTTGCTTTTGCCTTTCTCAAAGGCAGCTGCAGAAATTAAAACTTCGTAAACAGTGTGACAAACCTAGCCAGAACTCTAAGCCAGAGCGCTCGCTCCTAAAGTAAATCACGTTATGCTCTGCCTAATGGGCTCTGAGAATGGGAATGGCCTAACGAACAGCTCCTATTACGGATTTTCCTTAGTAGATGTGCAGATGAGGCTTCTGCTTGATGGAGAAACTAAAGTGCAGAGGAGCTGTGACTTGCAGAGTGCCAGCTTTGCCCGGTGCGTTATCTGACGTTCACCAACATGCTGACTCCTGTCTTCTTCCCTTATCTTAGCACACTTTTGGAAATCCCAAAGTGGCCAGGCAGATGTCCACCTGAAAGACATCTTCTGCTTCTAATACGGCTGGATGCTTTTAAGGAAATAATTGATGCGTGCGGGTTTCATTTGCGCGTTTTTGCTGGCAATCAGTGTGATGAAAAAGAAGGCTCGGCTGGGATCTCCAGAGGTGGGAGGAGCCTCAAAGCGTCTCCGAAATGATAGCTTGCCCTCCAGATTGATTTGGGCATTTCTAGGGCTTTCAAACCTGTGGTATCTGGGCGCTGCATCAGCTTTGGGAACTGGATGACCAACTGCGCTCTCCCATTTTGAGGTTCTTCCGAGTGTTTTCTGCCTGTGTTGTGTGTAGTTAGTGTGGAAATACGTAAGTAAAAATCCCACCCATCCCCAGTAGGTAAGGGAGGAGACGTTGTTTCTGTACCTGGCTCTCCGACAATTCCCTGACTTTTAAAAACCTGGAAGCAGAAGGTGTTTAGTGACCTATTCAGGACTCACGGGAGCTCTTTTGCTGTTAGTAAGAGGATCTTTTGTCCCTCTGTTCGTGCCTTCATCGCAGGGGCCTCAGATCTGGTCCCAGCATTTTGTTGCTTGCCATGTTTCCCTGGCTTCCAACCTGCTGCCTCATTCCTGACAGCTCCGGGCCCAGAAAGGGGCTTTTGATGTCTGGTGAAATGCTGGCAGAACTTGCTTTGCAGCCCTGGGGCCTGGGGTTTCCCCTGCTGGAAAATGCAGCTTGCGAGATGGATTTTTTTTTTTTTTTTTTTTTT
>VZSF01011006.1:49879-65608 GCA_013398295.1 Chionis minor | reverse complement strand
TTTTTTTTTTTTTAAATTAAGAAATTCTGAAGCAGGAGGGTTTCTGTGGTAGCCTGAAGGGAAGGCAAAGCTGTTCTCTGCCTTACTATCTCATTAACACATTACCAACTGAGTCGAGCTTCGTCTGGCCTTTTTCCCCGTGGGGATGCTTTTGCATTGGCTCCTGTTGTGATCTGCGTAGCCTTCATGTCCAGTGTTCGTAGCTGTGGGTGAGTTTTGAACCCAGTACTCCTCGTCTTGGCCGCGGGAGAGACCTGTAACACGAACGCTGCACTGCTTTGCAGGAGCTGTGGGGTCGCAGGGGTCTGTCTTTCTTTCGGCATACTTGAAATTTGGGGTTAACGGGGTCGGAGGACTGTGGCGCTCACGCATCCAGCAGCTGCATCTGCTCACCTGGATTGCTCAGCTCGGAGGGGCATTCCGTAATTTGAAGTTAAACCTTGTGGGAGGTACAAATAAAGACAATGGGACGCCTCAAAGACTGAACTGCAAACTGCACGTTGGGATTTTGGACTGGCCAAGGGAATAGTTATCCAAAGAAGCAAGCGGAGACCCGATGCTTGGAGATACTTAAAGCTGGGGTGGATAAAGCTCCAGTTAACAGGGAGGTGAAGCCTTGTGCCCTGGCTGTGGGTCTGGAGAGCCATGTTTGGTGTGCTCTACCTATTGCAAGCCCCCATGGGAGCTCGGTAACTGGAGTGTTACTTCCCTTTGGCTTTAGAGAGCCTCTTGCAGAAGAAGCAAGCAGAAGCTCTGCAGGGGCCTGACAGCTTGGTCAGCGTCTTGGGTGACGGCACTGTCCATATGTTTTCTTTACATCTGCCATGGAGCCTTTGCCATACAGGAGATCATGGAAAACCGGTCGTTCCCTTCAGGGTTTAACAGGTCAGGACGCGGCTGTCAAAAAGTACATTCTATGCATTATTGATGTTAAAATACCATTCGGCTCTGCTTGTTTTCGGATGGGTTGGTTTGAGGCACAGCTCGGGCAGACAGCTTGGGTCGCAGCACACACCTGCTGCGAGGAGCAGCGCCAGGCAGGCAGCTTGGCCCTCGCCTGACTCCAGGATTTGTTTCTTTTTTTAAAAACCAGCCAGCAGCTTCTGTGCAGAGGAGGCAGCCCTCAAAATTATCAGTCACTCTAGCCTGGTCTTGTCTGTGTTACTTCAGGGAATAGGCTCAGTTTCCCAGAGAACAGCTTTCTCCCACCTGGTTTGAAGTGCAAGGTTTGGAGAATGTTGATTTTTTTTCTGAAAGGGAGAAAACTAATGTTCTGCTTAAATTTTAGCTCTGTTTGCTTTACAGCAGGTAATCCAGCATAAAATAAGTACATACCTAGTGTGCAGGCAGATGTGGCCTGGAGGGACTTCATCCTCTGCTGGAAAGTGTGGAACATAGAATCATGGAATCTCCTAGGTTGAACAGACCTTTAAGATCACTGAGTCCAACCCTCAACCCAGCGCTGCCCAACCCACCCCTAACCCATGTCCCTCAGCACCACGTCTGCCCGGCTGGGAAACACCTCCAGGGATGGTGACTCCATCACCACCCTGGGCAGCCTCTGCCAATGCTTGATAACCCTTTCCACGAAGACATTTTTCCTAATACCCAATCTAAACCTCCCCTGGTGCAACTTGAGGCTGTTTCCTCTCGTGCTATCTCTTGTTACTTGGGAGAAGAGACCGACCTCTGCTCGCTACAACCTTGTGCAGTCCTGCAGCCTCAGGATCTTGCAGGCTGGAGCACTTACCTCTCATACAGCTCATCTCTCTGTGGAAGGGACCCGTAACGTGGCAGCTCACAAGAGTTCAACCCAAAAATATTCAGACAAAATATTCCTCTTGGCTCAGAAGGGATTATTTTTTCTACAAACCCCCATAGATGAGTATTGCTTGGTCCTCAAGTGATCATTCCAGAAGGCTGGAGACCTACTTAATGAGGCCAGACACAGATGGGGAATATTGGAAAAGCATAATTAGCCTCATTTTCCCCCCCCTCTTGGTTTGTGATTCCCTAGAGCTAACAACAGTAAGATTGTGTGGAAAGTTCTATAATTGTATCAGGTCTAAACTGGGGCAGGTTTCCCAAGTGAGGACTGTGTGTCCTGAGTTCGAGTGGTAAAGAGCTGGCATTTTCCAGAGCTTCCACTCTTGCTCTCCTTTTCTCAGCACGGAGGTCAGGGGAGATGGTACCTTTGTCCCACTGAAATAAAGGGTCTTGACTGTCTTCTCAGCTCCAGGGTCCCTTATACCCAAATACCAACGTGCGCTTTCACAGCCTGATGTGCACCACGCGTTCTGGTGAGGCGAGTGCCGTTGTGTTGAGCCACCTGGGGGTGGGTTGGAGGGATTTTGGCCCTTGGGATATATAAGGTTGCCGTTACGCGGCAGGCTATGGACAGAAGCCTGCAAGCCTTCTTGATGTGGCTGTTTGTCTTTCCCAGCTTCCTCTATCCTGCCTCTGAGACCCCACCTCCTTTTCCCCTCCTTGGAAGGATATGGCTGTGCTGATGAGCTTCTGTAAGGGCTTGCAGGGCACCTTGCTGCTCGCTGCTGAGCTGGACACGTTCCTGACGCGCCGCACCCTCGGTGTCCTTCGTGCTAGTGCTGTTCCTTGCCAACCAGACTGGATTCAGCTGTGTTAGAGTAGAGGCACCTGACCCTCACACTGGGGGGAATCCTGGGGCGTGGGTGTCGCGCTGTGCCTGGGTAGCAGGAGCGGGATGATGTGATGGATTGGGACCCTCCTCTTCCCACCTAGTAACTCTGCCCCTGGTTTAGAGACCAGAACGTGGGAGAAAAACTTACTCTGCCACTGAACCAAAGCATGGAAAAGCTGGGTTGAAGCCCTGTGAATTATCAGGAGCTGGGTGAATGCACTGCTCGTTTTAGCCTGTATTCCTCCTTCCTTTTAGCTGCCTCTGTGGCTAAGGGGGCTGCTGGGAGCAGATCAAACGCTCGTTCTCAAATGAGGATGCTGCCGTTCAGTACTGGAAGTGCGTGCTCTGTGGAGCTACTTCTGGGCCAGCCCATCATGGCAGGTGGGTTGCCTTCACGTGGTTTGGTACCCAGCGTACGGAACTGGGGCCTCTTCCCTGCCTGCGAGGTGCAGCAGTTTGGTTGGTAAGTGGAAAGGGAAGGGTGAGAAATTCTTCGGTGGAAGATGGAAGTAACGTACGCACAGCTGGGCAGGTATGGGTATGCGTGAATTGCTTGGGTGCCACTTTGAGCTCGGTTCAGAGATGAAGGGTGCCAAGGAGGACACCTGTAAGTATTAGAGGCACTTAGTGATCTAACTTCTAGCACGTTTTCCTTAAAATAACTTTTAAACATAGAAGACCTCGCTATTTCGCAGTTGCACAGTACCTTGTACAGTAGCATCGTCTGTGCTACCAGGCTGCAGCACGGTTCAAAAAAATTAATAACTGTTCTGTGTTTTGGAAGTCTTATTATGCAATTTAATAGCGTAGCAGTATAATGAAATCTTTACAGGAAAGTGATGAGAGTGAGTGGTTTTGTGTGTGAATTACAGGGTCTGCAAGTGGGTGAGACACTAGCTACTTGTTTTATTGCGGACAATATACTTATTTTCATGTTTATTCCTGGATTACAATGTGTGAATAGCATCCCAGTAAACAGTCAGGCAAATAGTTATTTATCAAGTATTTAAAAGTGAAAGGTCTTGTAATTTTCCTTAGTAATGACTGTGATTTCTTCCAGCTGGATTAATGGCTCCCATTTCTCCCCATGGAGAACAAGAAGTGTTTTGCTTCCTACATGGAGAGTTATTGTCTCCCATAATAATGCAGACCAGAGGAATTTTTTTTTTTTTTTTCCTTCCTGGCCTGGGATCTGGGAAAGGTTGAAATGTGCACGACCTGAATTAATACCTTGTCAAGTCCTTTAATATTCTTTCTTTTGTCATTCTTGTTGGAGTGGTGCAGGAGTCGCTGCTGGCAGCAGCCCAGCAGCAGCCTGCCTCAGAGCTGCTTTTGTTTCAGTTTATGAGGCAATCAGTGGGTCTTGTGATGGAATCGCCTTGAAAGGTCACTTTTAATTACATTTCTGACGCATTCCTCTGCTCCCAGCTGGGCAGTCCTGGTGGAACAGGTTGCCCGCAGCTTTGCAGCTGAGTTTCGACAGTGGACAGCTTCAAAAATACACGCTAGAGCAGCTGCTGGCAGGCCAAAGAGGGCNTGGGTTGGAAGAGACCTTTAAGATCACCGAGTCCAACCATCAACCCAGCGCTGCCCAACCCACGTCCCTCAGCACCACGTGTGCCCGGCTGGGCAACACCTCCAGGGATGGTGACTCCACCACTGCCCTGGGCAGCCTCTTCCAAGGCTTGACAACCCTTTCCGTGAAGATGTTTTTCCCAATATCCAATCTAAACCTTCCCTGGTGCAACTTGAGGCCATTTCCTCTTGTCCTATCGCTTGTTACTTGTGCCCCTGGATAGTTAAGTGATTTCTTTGCTGCTGAAGCGTCTGTCATTGAAGGGCCACGTCAGACCCTTCCTGACCGTCATGTTGAGGGGCCTCAGCAGGTAGAGGTTTCTCCTTTCTCACCATTTCTGGGATTGACCTTCTTCCTGCTCAGAGAGCTGTGACTTACAGCGGAGGTCCAGCCAGCGGCATGTTAACTCTGTGGGAATGCAGGCTGGCAAGTCCTTGGAGCCATTTTTTGTGTGCATCTCTGCTTTGTGCCTTCCTTTACCTCAACTGGTGGGATGGACGTGAGTCAGTTTTGTCTCTCGGTTGGATAAGACTGAAGGTACTTATGAGATTCATTCCAAGGGGCCCTTTGTTTAGATCCTAGCTCTGCCACAGGCTTTGAAGACCTGCTCCCCGTCCTCTTGTGTCCAGTTCCTGTGAGCTATTTAATTGCCGGATTCCTGTAGTTTTGTGGGAGCTGGGCTGGGCTGTCATCTTTCAGC
Organism: Chionis minor; assembly: GCA_013398295.1. Taxonomy (NCBI): domain Eukaryota; kingdom Metazoa; phylum Chordata; class Aves; order Charadriiformes; family Chionidae; genus Chionis; species Chionis minor. Next base: position 60,673 of record VZSF01011006.1, on the reverse strand, counting down.
GCAACAAGCTGAGTGAATGGCAAGGCGTGCTTTCTGTGACCTCGGCTTCCTTTCCCAACCCCTGCCTCCTCTTGCTCCTGTACTCCTCAAGTCCCAGAAACGTGCTGGGATCTAACCCAGGAGCCGGTCCCGTGGCTGTATTGAGGCTAGCGTAGAGGGGTTTTTTTCCCAGGCCATGTGGTTACTACGCTACGCCTCTGAAATTCCTGCCTGCTTGGGGTCTGCATGACGTTTCTCACGGCGCCTCGTGTGCTTCTTGCACGCTGGGGGTGGACCCTGATGGCAGGAGAGCGCAGGGGGGTGACAGGAGGAAGGGGACTGTGCCGGGAGCCGGCAGTGCGGAGCGTATGAGAAACGGCGCTGCTCCCCAGCTGGGCAGGGGACGGAGCCGGCTCTTTGGATGCCGTGCTTAAAAAAATAAATAGGCTGCATGATTGTATTAATCCGAGCCCCGCGCTCGTGGCTGGGGGGGGCTCTGTGGGGAGTTCTGCCTAACTGCTGCATGAAGACATGGAGTTTATTCTGCCAAAGGAAGTTCGTGGACGTAAAGTAACTTTTGGTGTACGACTGCTGCCTGATGTGACTGTCCTTGCCGAGGGCTGTGACTGGGTGGCGTGTTTGGGGCATCCTAAATTGTGACGATGCTGGAGCAAGGCTTTTGTTCCTTCCTGAACTGCTTTTCCCACCCCACCCCTTTCCAATCTGATCAGCAAACACTTCTAAATATTCATAACGTGGGATTTGTCTCTATCCGCATGACTGCCGCCGGTTTGAAAGGCATGTGACAATGCAGGGGGGGAAACGGGGTTAATCTCCTCCTGCACTGGCAGAACAAGGCCGAGCAGGAGGTGCACGGCACAAGAATTCATTCTTATTTCTGAACTATGCCTTTTCCACTGTGCTTGCAGTCTGGGGAGGAGGAGGAACAGTTTCCCTTCCCTAACCCTTTCTTCGCGCGCCGATTCACTCTCGGGACAGGGACGCGTGTGCAGCACTTGTGTGCAAGTGGGTTTTCGGGGCATGGGTGCCTCCAGGCGTAAGGAATAACTCCACAGCGCTTTCCTCGCTGCCAACCCAGCAGTTACCCAGCTGTGTTTGCGGGTCCTCGGGCTTCTCCACGTCCATCAGCCGGTTTCGACGTGAAAGCTGCAGGGTCAGGTTGGCGGGTGGGGGGCAAGCAGCGATTAGCCTGGGCAGATCCTCTGACCGACGAGGTTTTCAGGCTGTCGTCAACGCACGCTTTAGACCAGGGACGAGCCTGCCCACCCTCGCTGGCAGCAGATGCAGCCAGAGCCCACAAGAGCTGCAGGGCCCCAGAGATGCTCGCAGGCTTGTGCTCCAAGAGAGCAAAATGGTTAGCTTGGCAAACCAGGGCCAACCTCATTAAGAGCTACTGAGAGAGTGAAAAGCACATTGCTGGAGGCAGGTCGCTGTAAATGAGGGCGCTAAAGTAGCTGGGGTTTTCTAACAATTAATTATTGAGTGGTTTTCTAGAGATTCTTATGTTTGTAATTTATTCCCTGCTGTAGATGCCGTATTGATTTATAATTCTTTTTTTTTTTTTTTTTAAGTTCAATATTTTGCGCCCTCAGGGCCTCAAACAAAAATTAAGTAGAAAATGAGAGCAAATTCCTGTGTTCTGCCTTGTCAGGGTTTTCCCTCCCGTTCCCCATCCATCCTCGCAGCTGGTTTCCATGCCCTGGTTTGGGTTGCAGATGTTGCCAAGCCCCTGTGCCGTGGGCTGTGAGACGTGGGTGGCGAAACAGCTGTGGCAGAAGAGCTGCCTCACTGACCAACAAATGAGGAAATCAAGAGCCCAATTAAGAGTCTGGAATTGCCCCCAGTGACCTGAGCAGAGCATTCAGTAGCTGCTAGTGAGACAGGCCTCTTTGAATGAATAAGCATTCCTGTTCCTTTGAAGGGAAAAAAAAAAAATCCCCATCTCCCCCAGCTCCAATTAGCTACTCTTTTCCTTTTTTCTGCCATGAATGTAGAGGGTTTGTCACTGGAATAAAATCTTGACAAGATGCACGTTCTTCAGCTTGCAGTTGATGGAGGTGATCTTTGTGCAGGTGGCGTGGGGACTCCTGTGCCTGTTTGCTGTGTTTCCTTGCTGCTGCTTCTGCTTTTGCAGTTGTGAGTATGGCTCAAACCCTCTGGTTTATCTTTTTTCCTCCAACAGAGTGACTAAAGAAGTGGACTCAACCTCAAAAGAAGCTAAATCCTTTCTGAAGCAGCAAGAGAAATGGCAGTCAGCGGCTCCAGCTTCTTTTCCGACAGTCTCTGGGTGAGTACATGGTTTCTCTACCCAGGTATAGACCCTTAGGGAGAAAGATGGCGCTCAAGTCTACATAGGCTCTGTGGTATTTGAGCTAATGGGTATTTGTTTTCCGCAGGATTTCAGTGGGAGCAAGACTAGGCCTGGAAGGTGGGATCTTTTGTGGGGGGACGGAAGCAACCCATGAGTCCCAGTGACTCACTTCATATGTTCAGGCTCGAATTTCTCAATCCTCGTAAATCACTCATCCTAGTAAGGAAATATTGTTTTGAATGTCTTGAGCAGCCTGATGAAACTGCAGGTAGCCGAGGAACATGCCTGAGATTGCCTGCTGTTCCTTTGAAATGTGCTTCTCTGGACCGTAAAAAGCCACGATAGGCTGGGCTGTGGCTTCTTACAAACTTTGGGGGAGCATTTGAATGAGAGATGCTCTTTGATACGCTCTAGTATCATTTCGATGTGGATTTGTCGCTTTCTGTTCAAGCTCCAACACCTAATTCTGAGATTATCATAATGCTTGTCAAAGGTACAAAGAGGTCAGGCCCCCTGTGCGTCCAACGTGCCACGCTGTGGTTCTTGATGAGCTTGGGAGATCGCTCGCCTCTCGGGAACAGAGGAGATGCTTCTGTGTTCCAACAATGATTTTTATTTAAGTCAGTCATTTGCATTTATATTTGAAAGACATAAGCTGCGTACGATTTGGTTGCACAGAAATAAGACCCATCAAATAAATACATTGTCCTTCCCATCTGCTGAAGAGCGATTCTCCAGTGTGAGTTAAGGCTGCCTTGCCCCGAGATAGGCTGTTATTCAGTTGCTGCAGCTGAATTGTCACTCATTTTTCCAGCTAAGGGCTGCATAGCTTGTAGTTAGACGAGGGTAGTGAAAGCACAGTACGCGTGTGTGTGACGACAGCTGCCATTCCCCGAGATGAATGAAGGCATAGACGGGCAGAGTCTTGCTGTTGGTCACGCCGCACAAGGGTTTGTCCCTGCGGAGCTCATTAGTTGTAACCCAAGTGTTGTGGGGGGGGGGGGGTTTGTGCTGGAAAAACTTGCCTTGAGTTGGACTGGCATTCTGTCTTCAACTTGGGCGGCCACAAAGGTGTTTTGGGTGGCAGCTGAAGCTAGGGCAGCTCCACTGCTGGTGGTCTCCTCTCTCCAAACCTGCCTTCCTGCTCCCCCAGCAAACCCCCTGCTGCTCTGAGCGCAGGCAGGTTTGGTAGCTCACTGGGAAAGCCCGACGGGTTGCTCACCTTCCTGCTCTGCTGGGATCCGTGTTTCCGCCTCTATCTACTGGCCCAGGGGAGGATGTGGATGGCCAGTGGGCCTGCGCGGACTCCCGAGGTGCGTGGCTGCTTGTGCTGCAGCTCTGCTCGCTCAGGAGAAATAGCCAGAGCCCAGCTGGAGTTAACGCCACGGGTACTAGAGGTGAAAAATCCACAGCAAATGTGGAAAAAATGGTATAAAAATCAATATACGAAATAATGAGTTCAAGGACTCCTTTAACTTCCCTCCAGTATGATTATTTTGGAAGCAGCTTAATTAGGTCATCGTTCAGCTTGCTGCTGTGTGATGTCCTACGGACAGTTGCTTGCCCGGAATACGAGGTGGCTTGGCTGTGGGGAAAAAATACCCTGGGCTTGTATGTCTTGCCTTCCTCTAGAGCAGCAGCCCCCGATGCAGTGCAGCCCCCCGTGCCTGCTCTTCCGCAACCTGCTGCAGAATATCCTGGTTTTGTGCAGTGATATTACGGCAGCGGTGTTTTGATCGATGTATGGAACAGCCCAGCACTCGGGAGAGTTTAGCAGGAGACTGCCTGGGGCAGCCTGGCCAGCCTGTGCCCCCTGGTCCATCAGCGCTCCAGGGAGTCTCCTACCTTGGGATAGCATCTGAGACTGATCCCTGAGATTGCCTTTGGGCTTAGGAGGGTGCTTCCAGTTGGGAAGTCAGCCAGGGTATTTTCAGGTGAGGAAAATTACTAACAGGCTTACAGTGTTCCTTAAAGCCAGAGGCGAGTCCCTTATGTTAAGAAAATTATAAAGGTCAGGTTTTAGACTTGGAGCCAAGCTATTGTCCAAGCCCTGCTCCCCTGGAGCAAATTGCCACAAGCCTCGGTGACATTCCAGAGCCACACCTGGGAACTGACTGAGCCTGGCGTAGCCCGATGGTTCTTTGCCGGTGCCCTATGGCTACTTAAACAGAAGTCTGGGAGGAGAGGGTGCATTTGTCCCTTGTGCGTTAGAGCAGAGCCCCAGTCTGGGTCAGTATCACCAGAAGGCACCGAAAAACATGGGATTTGCGATCCTGCACATGCCTGTGGACAGCCACTGTGTTGTGAGCCATTGGCAGCCCCTAGGAGCTTTGTCAGCTATTTAAAAAAAAAAAGAAAAAAAAAAAGAAAAAAAAAGGCACCTTGCCCTGTGTGCAGGGGATTCGAGGAGCTAAGAGTGGCCTCTCCATCTGGCTTTTCTTTCTTCACCTTGCAAGCAGCTTGCATTATTTCTGGATGCAGCCAGCCTACCCTGCATTTATTTAATTTCCCTTCTCTAAACAGACAGAAGTAATCCAGGAAAGCAGTGGTCACAAAACCAAACATCCGGTTCCACATCTTCAGGTTACAAACCCTTGCAGCCTAACTGGTCCAGGGGAAGGGATGTTTGGGGCTGAAAGTGCATTTCCTGAATGTGTTTAACATCCATACCGGATGTGCTATAAAAAGCTAGATTTGTGCTTGTGAGGGACATGGGGGTGGTTGGAGGAGAATAACTTAAACGCTTGGCTGTAATTAAAGCCAGGAGTACAAAACAAGCCACCCAGTTCTCTCAGCAGGGTTTGCTAGAGAGGTCAGAAGCCCTTGGTTCCCAGGGATGTGACAGTTTCCCAGCCTTCCCATTATTCCCACCGTGTCCCCCCGTGACACCCAGCTCGGCAGCGGTCTGTCAGCAGTGGGGATTGGTTTGTTGGAGAGGTTTGGGGTTGGTGCTCTGTTCCAGCAATGTTTCTGTAGTGCTCTTAGATCGTGTTAGGCTCTCACTGATGCTGTCAGAGGTCTCGGATGCGATGAGGGGATCCACTGATCCCCTCTAATTTGCTGTCACAAAAAACGAATGGAAGGCTCCTGGTATTCAAAAGCAGCCCTCCACCCACCCCGCTATGCCTTCTCGCCTGTCTGTGTGTTTTAGGGACTGTTTCCCATCCTTCCCACTGCTCCTGAGCCTTTTGGAGACAGCGAGAGTAGCTCCTGGCTGTAAGTACATGACCTGATGGAGGGGTCAGTCAGCTCCGTGGGCATCCCTGGAGCTCCGAGAGCTGCTTTCTGCCTTTTCCCTGGGCCAGGCGGGACCCATGAGCTGGGTCTGTCGTCCGCTGGGCTGGTAATCCCGTTTCACACCACCATTTCATATTTAGAGGATGTTAAAGCAAACGAAATCCTCCGTGTGGCTTACTGCAGAATGGCTGTGTGTGTGTAGTTGTGCACCTGTGCTTGAGACACAACAGGAGGGGTTGAGCCGACGGGCTGGGAAATACCTGCACGGACCCCTGCTCTTCGGCGTGAGCGGCTCTGATCTGCCCGTCTGTCCTTGCCACTTGTCAAAGTGCTTCTGTAGCAGTCCTGAAAATGAGGGGGAAAAAAAAAATAGTAGTTGGTGGATCTTATTTGAGATTCTCCTCGAGGCAGCTGTTTCTACATGGCCTGAACAGGAGCCAGGAAGAAAAAGGGAGGTTTTTCGCTGGCTTTGTTCTTGCCTTTGCTTATTACCAAAACCGTTTGTAATTAAACGTGGACTTGCTCACTCAGCCCAGCTGTTGCTTTTCTGTTTGATCCTGCCTGAAATTACAGTGGTGGGTGCGTGACCTCCCAGGCCTTTTCATGCCTCGTAGGCTGGTATAAACACCGGGTAAAATCTGCCTTTGAAGGGAGCAGGCACCGCTCCCATGGAGTTCGGGAGGTGCAGTGCTTGCCAACCCTGGGGCTGAGTTTTGTCCGTGAGGGTTTGGACCTCGGTGCAAGACCCAGCAGGAAGAGGTGCTTCAAGAAGGTTCTGACCCCGAGACACGTACTTGCCCTGAACAAAGAAAGCAAGATAAACTCCAGCCTGTTTGTGGTGGATACTTTCCTCCTCTAGTCTACAGCAGAGCAGTTCACGTGGGCTGGCCATTGCGTGGTGTGAAAAGCTTCAGGCCTTTGCTTTTAGAAGCCGTTATGCTCTGCTGCGTGCTCGTGTTGGAGTAGGGGGACTCCAGCAGGAAGACGTCTGTCCATGGCGTCTCTCCAGCCTTCAATGTGCCAGCGGAGGGATGGTGGCAGTCTTGGCGGGAGGATATGGATGGTGGGAGAACCTTAAGCCTGTTTGCAGCATCCTGACCCATTACTGCCATTTCTAAGCTAACCTTTCCCCTCAAGCCTAGAAGCTGCTCTGCATCCTAAGCTTTTTCTTGCAGAAGGTGCTCTTTCAGCAGGAGTTGGCTGGAGCTCATTGGATCCCTTTGCTGTCATGACCAAAAACTGGTTACTGGAGATCTTAAGTGGCCGCTGGTGAGATGGGCACAGGTTCTCAGCTTCTTTAAACCTCAGATGATCTAGAGTGAGTGCTGCAGCACTCGTTTGCCTCCAGGGAGCATTTTCATTTCGCAGCAATCCCCTGGGCTTTTTTCCTTCAGAAAGCAGGAATTTACAGTCCGCTTTTAGCTCAGCGTCAACTGCAGGCGGTTATTTAGCTGAAACTCTGGCACATTTTGCTTGTATGGGCTGAATGAGGATGCAAATAAAGCAAGTAGTCGAGACCTTTGGGGGAGCTGGAGGTGGGATTTTTTTCAGTAGTCACTTAAGCGATTGAAGAGCTCTGTTCTTTGCTGGTGATTTCAGGGCTTCTCAGCTTTCTCCTGCGCTTCCCTTAGTGTGCTCCAGAGAGTGCTGTTCTCCTAGACGGAGAGATCCAGCCCCTTGCACCATAGCCAAATGTCTGGGTGTGAGGACTGCATGACATATTTTTCTGTGCAACAAGATGAACCAGCCAGGGGCAATATTCGTGTGCCCTAGAGCTAGTTTTACTTATTTCCTATTCATACACCTTGTTTGTGAAAGACTAAACGTGGTGGTAGCTGTTCCAAGTGCGTAATTTCTCTTCAGGTCTCAGATCCTTTGTTGTTTTTATTTTTGTTTTAATTATTCATTGTTAGTGTCTGTCGACGGGTTTATGCGTATCGACTCCTCGAATCGACGTGGTAATGAGGCTGGGTGATATTTTGGAGTATCTTGGGTTTATTTGCGAGGCGGACTGAAATTAATTACCCCGTGGGGATCAGTGGGGAAAGGGAGGTTTGCCATTAGGAAAAATGATGGCTGGTTCAGTATTGGAGAAGGAAGGGTTTCCGTCGGCCATAGTAAATAAGATGCTGATTGTAAAACGTGCCAAACCGCCTTATCCTCTGAACATCTGCCTCCCCTCTGGAAGTCAGTGTGGACCGAGGCTTCTGGCGTGGCACAAGATGGGACCCCTTGCAGAGCCCGTGGCGGTGACGATGCCGATCTCTGGCTGGCGCAGCTTCGGTAGCAGCGAGGGCACCGGTGTGAGGAGCTGCCCAAGGTGTGAGCCGTGGCCCCACCGCCGTCGGATCCTGCGCTAGGGACCTGACCAGTGCCTCCGGGTGGGCTTATCCTGGGCTGCAGTCGCCCCTGAGGCTTAACTGGGAGTGGGAGAGCTCTGCTGTTTTGGGTCTTTGTCCCTTCTGCGAGCAGTTCTTGCTCCCAAGCCCATGTTAAGCTTTTTCCGATAAGAAACAGAGCTCCGAGTGTGGGAAGTTTCGTACCCACTCTCCCAGACTCAAAGCGAAACATGCGCTAAACATCCTTCTTCTAAACTAGTCTCTCAGGAGCAATCCTTTCTCCTTCTCAGGCTAAATGAGTCATTGCCTTCTACCCCGGGCTATGTTTTGCAATAGAAATGAATGAGATTTTTTAGCTTCATTCTGCTCTTTCCTGCGGCCGTGCTAGCGAGCGTGTGGTTGCGTTTGCTCCGGGCAATGGCATCTTGTTGGAAAGGAGTTTAGCAGCGCTTGTATGGCTCTGTGCCTTGCTTCAGTCCTCTGTCTTGATGTGGCTAAGCTGGATCCCCAGGCCGGACTAACTGGGATCAGCTGTTTCTTTTTCTAGTCTCGCTGGAGGTTCAGCAGAATGGAATCTCAGCTATTTGAGGACTTATACTCTCTAAAGCATCTGTCTTATAAAATACAAACAACCCCCCACCAGTCTGGGGCCTTTGATAATTCCCCGATGAAAGTTGCGGGGCAGTTTTCCCTTAGGGCAGCACAGGTTTTACGAGGCTTATTTTCATTTGCTTTCATCTCTCTGGATCGTGAGCATTTTTCTTTCTCCCTCTGTGAAAATGATTGAGGAAATTAACTGCTAATGGGGAATGAAGCCAGCTGTATTTTTATTCCAGACCCCTTGCAAGGTTGCGAAGGGAAGCCCCTCTGTCTTCCCATGTTAGGCTCGGGTCTGGTTGGAGCGAGAGGGGAGAGGGGCAGCCTCGGTTTATGGTTAAAGCCTGGGATTGGAGGTGGATGCCAAGAGCTCCTCTTCCCAGCTGTGCCATGGCTTGGGGGTGTGTCTACCAAGAAGACTGTTTCCACCCCTGCCTGATTTTGCTTTTATAGTGCCTCCTTGTCTGTTAACTGCGCTGCACCGTGTCCCTCGAGTGTCCCCCCCAAGCTAGATGCTTGTGTTACATCCTCTTGCTTTCTCACACTTGTGTTCCTCCCTTTTTCTCACGTCAAGGAACAAGTTCAGCTGAATCATTCTTCGTAAAATATTCACCAGCGAAGTCGGGCTGGAGCGGCAGTCAGAGCGGAGCGATGCTCCTTGCTTTCAGGCAGTCTTGTTGCCCCAGGCTTTTCATGCTCGTGGTTTCGTTCGTGGAAAATCACATACTGGTGGCCTCGTTTCTGGAAAATCAGCACACCAATATTTTCCAGCACATTTGTGAGCCGAAACTTTGATCTGCACGCTAGGTTGTCAGCCTTGTGCAGGACTAGGCTTAGAAAACAGGCATGCCCAGGCTGGCTGGCTTGATATAAAGATGTGAAGTCAAGCAATTAGGTTTAGTTACCAACTGAAACGCTGGCTTTCTCCCTTTCTGTCTTAAAGGAGATGTTGGAGCGACTCTGGGCTCTCCAAGAGCGCGTGGTCACTCTTCAGAGCACCAGCCTCTTTGATGGCAGCAGTCTCTGCAACTGTTCTTTTCTTTGTTTCCAGAAAAAGCCTGGGAGAGGCTGAGCAAGTGTCTGCCCCGTCTGTGGGGGTTTCCTCTGCCGGTTTCTGGCCGTGAGGATGGTTCACTTCAGAGCCCCCCACTTCTTGCACTCCCCTTACTTATTCCCACCCGAAATCCCGAGCCTCGAGTGAACTGGTGCGCTGGCTGAGCCGAAAGGGCACCTTAACCAAGCTCCAGACTGTCTCAAGCTCTCCAGGGTGCTCTAATCCGGTCTGCCAAAACGTGGAGTACATTATTTCCCTAACACAAGGAGTTTCAAAGCCTTCCTGATGCGCTGGGTTACAGCCCAGTCGGCTTCGCCCTGCAGCGCTTGCCGTTGCACTCTTCAGAGCGCGCGCGGTCCTTGGGGCGGTGGCTGCGCCGAGGGACCCTCTGCGGAGGCAGATAACTGGAGTGGTGTTGGCAGCAGGCGTGCAGGCGCCCCTCCGGGTGTGCGAGGACGCGGGCGAGATGCTCCTCTTGTACCCACCGAGGCAGGGAGTGCAGGGAAGTGATTTATTTGAAGTTTCTCTTGGAGACCGCTCTGTTGTTTTTTTCTTCTTTTTTTTTCTTCCCTGGGAACCGCAGGGGGAAGATGCATTTTTGTGCCTTCTCTTCTCTGTTCTCATAGCGTCTACTATCGATGAGCAGCAAATAATCCTGGATGTATGAGTTTGGCCGACCTTGCTTCTCGTACTCTTTCAGGAACCGGTACTTCAGCGCTGTTGCTATAAGCCTCCAGGCAGCCAGTGGACAACACAGACGTCTCTTCATCGCCCGACTGCCTGGCTTGAGAACAATGATGGCATTTCTTGAAGTAACAAGTCCTGGGCATGTGCAGGGTTGGATTGTAGCACTATTTTATTTATTTATTTAATTTTTTCCTTTAAGCTGCAGGCTTGCGAGCGGCAGGCCGGGTTGCAGCACCACCACCGAGTGCAAGCCCAGAGGAAACTCGCAGCTTTTGGAAAATACTCACCGAAAGAAAGCAAATGGCTGTTCTTTGCGGTCGAGCGTGTGTAGGCTGTGCGTCACCGGGGCGGGCGTGCTGTTAGGAGGTCGGTTGAGATGCTTGTTTGGCAGCAAGGAGGGGGTTAAAGCGAACCCTCGAAGGCTGGCTGATTGCAGCTCATGGCTTTCATAATGCAAAGCCGGTGGGAATTCAGCCGAAGGCTTGTCTCCCCCTACCCTCCTTCCCCGCTGCTAGAGGCAGGCTAACCTTCCCAAATTGGCTGGAGCTGCGTCCCTGCCGGTACGGCTC
>VZSF01011006.1:1986-49846 GCA_013398295.1 Chionis minor | reverse complement strand
AAAAAAGGGAGGGGGGGGCAAAAAAGCAGAGGCGTAAGTGCGTGAAAGATGAGATTATTAAACTTTCTTGGGAGAGCTCTGAAAGAGTCATTTTCCAGCATGGTCGCGCTGTCTCCTTACACACTGGCTGGTATGCAGCATGCCTGCCTCTTCATCTGTGACCTGCACATTTCTCCTTGCAGGCCGGCTGAGGAAGCAGCTGGTATATACGATATCTGGAACTCTCCGGAGACTGGTATGCGGGGACGTCCTTGGCTTTGCCATAGGCTCTGGATGATGCAAAGCACAGGCCAGAAAAATGTGAAGGTGGTTCGGCAGTGGCTTGTCCAGCAGCCGACACGCTGACCTGTGTCGCAGCCAGAACGGTTCCTGCGATATACACCCTGCTGCCAGGATCTCCTTCTCACTGTACATTATGGTTTGAGGAACCCACAACAATTTATTGTCGTTCAGACAATTATTCTCTCACCCCGTCACCCCTCCCCACCCGGGAAAGGGAATCGGGGGAAAAAACAAGGAAACCCAAGGGTTGAGATATGAACAGATTTAATAGAATAAGACCAGATAATTAACACTAAGAACATTAAAGAACCAATATTGATCCTAACACCAATATAGAATATACAGGATTATTCCCGGCGCATTCTATCCGTGGGAAGCCGGGCGCTCCCAGCAGGGCACAGCCAATGTGGGACGCTGTGGCTTTGGGAGGAAGGGAAGGGCTCAGGGCTCTGGCACCGGGGCAAGGAGTTCTCAGGATGGCAGTCATCATAGGAGAGAGAAGACTCCTCGGCAAACTTTCTAATTTCTATGGAATGTGCCGTTGATGGTGTGGAATAACCCTGTTGGCAGCTTGGGGCAAGTGCCTGGGTCTCACTGCTCCTCGTCCCCGCACCTGCCCAGTGCGAAAACACAGAGACCTTGGAACCCGCACACCGCGGCTGGCTCTAGAGTAAATATTTTCACCAATTCAGACGCTGCAGTCTTCTGAAAGCGCAGTTTTCCCAAGCATTGGAAGAGAAATTAGTCCTGTGTCACTCAAACCAGAACACTGTATCACACTCATTTTGCATTAGAGAAGTGCTAAACAGGCAATGCAGCCCAGGACCTTTTGTTGCGCAGTGTTCACTTTAAGGACAAACACCATCACGGTATCTTTCCTAATGTGTAAAATCCCTTCTCCCTCCCTGCTGTTTGCAATAACCCTTCGGAAAGCTGGAAGGGCTCTCCGTTTCCTTCACTGCTCACATGTGTGCACGGCGAGCCTCGCCAGCGCCGTGCGGCTGTTTGCGCTGGGGAGCGGGACCGGCGGGGGGGGGAGGTTGTGTTTCTACTTTCCCAAGTTACAGAAGAGTGTGTAGCGTTTGTTTTGAAAACAAAACCACTTCTAGAGAATTACACCGCCTCTGCAAACAGATCAGTACAAAGCAGGTTGTGTGCTTTGGGCCGACTCCGAAGACTGTACAAGGTAGCTGTCTCCTTCCTCGCTTTATGGTTTCATGGCCATTGCATTTAACAAGGACTCTTAAGAAACCTCTGAAGGAGCAGCATATGATCAGCTTCACTAGTCCTACAGGACAGTCAAGATGCTTAGCAGCTTTCCCCTGGTCAGTGCTGTGCTTGCAGGGCAGGGTTTGCATCTTTTACTGGGGTAGAATATCCACGCTCAGACAAACGAGTAGTTTTTTTCATACTAACTTTTCTTCAAAGCCTTTGCGGGGAGTAAAAGCGTTGGTGAGTATTAGTAAGAGGTTGTTGGTCGTAGCTGTGGAGGGACAGTACAGAGCTGAGTGTCTTCAACTTCCTTTGTTACAAACAAATGTCTCCTGGAAAAAAAAAATTGCCTTCTGCCTCCTTCCTTTAGCACAAGGCGAGCTGGATGGGAAGTAGGTAGCACTGCTGTTACAAGGAGCACTTTCCTGTCTCTGCATGGCACGAGGATCCTTTGCTCCGCTTTGATACCTTCCTGCTCCACGACTTGTTGTTCTCACGTGGTACTGGGTCGGTAGGTACCGGTGCTGCGTTGTCCTTAGCTGTTGAAGCCATCTTTAACAAGTATGGGACTTGTGTCAGGTCTGGGGTGGCTCGGCGGGGACAGCGTTGGCACCACAGGCGCCTGTAAACAAATAAATGAGTGTTGTCTCTGGCCGTGGGTTTTCTGGCCACACTCTTCCTTTCAAAGGCAATGAGATCATCTTGACGGGACTGAGATTATAAATCCACGCAGGCTCTACGGCAGGTTGTGGAAACCCTTGAGTGTGGTGTGCTAGGGCTTAAAACCCAGGCAGAAACTGGCACATTCCCTACACGCGCCCATCTTTGTGCCAGAGCTTCTGCTTTGCTTGATGTATGACAGGCTGGCAAGGGGAGCGGTGGGTATCAGCCATTGGAGTCAAGAAGTCTTCACTTTCTCTATCAAACTTACAAACTGATGGAACCTGGGATGATCCTGGAAATTCCCGAGTCATTCTTGGTCTAAGATTCCCAAAGCAAACCCTGTGGTTGTCTCTTCTCCCATTTGTTGTGCTTTTCCTCCTCCTTCCACACCTCCTGTGTTGCGTTGTGGTGTCGATTGCCAGTTAACGTATCCCCCTGTGTGCTGGGTGTAACTTCACTACAGGGCACAACCCTGAAGCAGAAGCTTGGCAAGGCACTCCGGATTGGCTTTCCAGCCATCCCATTCTCAGGGCAATGGGGAAAGCTTTGCGGGTGCCTCTACATTTGTTGGCAGTGGCTTGGCTTCGTGGTTTACAGCTAGGCATAGTACACGGGAGGAAAAAAACCTTCACGACATACAGATTTACTGCCACTACCTGCTCTGTAGGACAGGCAGCTCATGGAAAAACGTGTGAGCCCCTAGTGCCGTTGGAAGCCCCAAGAGCTCTGGAGCTGGGGATTCAGTGGGGTGAATCCTAAACCCTGTTTGTGCTGGGATGAGGACCTCAATCAGCTCGTATACTTTCTGGCCAGTGCAGGGTCCCAAGTCATTCCAAAAGATTATTTGGAGTTAGATCCATGCCTGAAATGAAAGGAGGGCTCTGAGTGCAGTCCGGTTTTGTCCACGCTGGCAGACCAAACCATCGCAAACTTCTCAGCCCGAAGCAGCTTTGGATGGTATGTACAGCTGCATGGAGAACATGGTGCCTTTACAATTCCGCCCTGGCCTCTTGCTGCTGCTGGGTTTTTTGAGGAGCAATGAAAGAATGCAAAGCCTCTGTGCCCTTTCTTTGCCAGGAGCTGTGCTTTGCAGGATTGACTTCAGGCTCTGACGTCGTTCTTGATGTCCAAGTGGTGAGCAGTGACGAGTGGTGTTCCTCAGGGGGCGGTACTGGGGCCAGTACTATTTGACGTCTTTGTTGGCGACGTGGATGTTGGGATGGAGTGCACCCTCAGCAAGTTTGCCAGCGACACCAAGCTGTGTGGAGCGGTTGACACGCTGGAGGGAAGGGATGCCAAATTGTTGCCTGTGAGGATGGTGAGACCCTGGTGGGGTTGCCCAGAGAAGCTGTGGCTGCCCCATCCTTGGAGGTTCAAGGCCAGGTTGGACGGGTCTTGGAGCAACCTGGTCTAGTGGGAGGTGTCCCTGCCCAGGGCAGGGGGGTGGGACTGGATGAGCTTTAAGGTCCCTTCCAACCCAAACCATTCTGTGAGTCTATAATAATTCTCGAGAATCTTAGCCATAACAGTGAGTTTGTGGTGTAGGCTGAAGGTGCCAATACTATTACTGGAATGGTTGAAAAAGTTTGGGACCAACTGTCCTGTTCGCATACCCACCCTGGAGGTGCCCTTTGCCTGGTCCTCGTCACTGTGGTGGGGTTAATGTCTTCATCCTGGCGGTTAAATGGAGCAGGGAAGGCACTGGCAGGCTGGCAGATGAGCTTTCCCAGATCCGAGGCTGATCCTGAGCTTCTGGATTGCCTTTCTTGTAGCACTTGCTTTCCATGTAGTCTTGGCGTCTGCTGGGTTATGCGCTACTGCTTTTATGTGAAAAGTCTGTACGTGGAAAGAGGTTTTTAATAAAACAAACCAAAAAAAAAGATAACCCCACCAAACCCAAAACCCAACAAGCCCTGTCTGAATTGGGCATGCCCAACGTGGCACGCCTGCAAAATAGCTCCTTAGTCAGCTACTTTCAGCTAAAATCTCTGCCTGGCTGCTCCAGCTGAAGACCAGGAACGCTCAGGAGCTCTTCTAGGCTAAACTTCTGCATGGCATACTTCTCCCTGGCCACCCATGTGCCAAACCGTTGGCCTTTGTGTGGCCTTCCTGGTAAAGGGTTTTATCTTGAGTTGAAGATCTCAATAAATGAAGAATCCTTTCCTTTCTTTGAGGTGAATTCACTGCCGCTAATTGTTGAACGAATTGTTTGAAACAGTTACAAACAGGCCAGAACCTTCCCGGAATACAGCAAATTGCTTGAGCTCGGCTCTTGTGGGGTTTATTTAAGTGTCACTAGGACGTGGTTGTGTTTATGCCCGTTTAATTCAGTCTGCCACAGCCCCTCTGGCTCTCCGGCTCGCTCGGGGTGCCTGTCTCTGTATTTGAGATGCACAGTGGCTGATTTATGACGCTTACCAGCTTGACCAAGGGCAAACTCCAGAGCTGAATAGCTGGGAGTGATTCATCTTTCCTTCTCGTACATGAAGATAAATGTCAGGATGGATGTCAGCTGTCTGGCCGATGCACGAGTGAGTCTGGTTTCATACATGCACCTTGAGCCAAGAGTACGTGCGTGCGTTTTTTTGTTTACTGTTTGTGATAAACCTGGAAATGCAGATTGTGTTGGAGGAAGAGGGCCTTTTGTTTTTAAATATTGATACCAATATAACAGGGCTGTGGCTGCCACAATCTGGGAGCCTTGTAGCATTAGCTCAGAGATCGGCCTGAATGCGGCGGGGAATTCAGTGTTGGGCGAAACAACAGAAAGGGCTTTGCGAAGTGATAACATGCTTCAGATGCAGAAATAATGGACGGGGTCCTCTTGGGTCCACGAGCTGTGGACTTGTGGGGCTGCAAACGGGAAAGGAAAGATTCAGACTGAGTCTTGGGAAGAGGCCCCTGACACAGTTTTTTATTAATTTGATTTGTGATGTAACTGAAAAGAAAGCAGCTGCCCAGAAACCCAGGCGCCTATGGATTGATTGCTGTGGAGGAAGAGGTGAAGACCCTGTTCCGTGGAAACGCTTGGGGCATGGTGAGTTGGATGTGGTAGGTCATCATCATCATCTCCAGAGCCTCAGTTCAGAGAGCACCGAGGAGTTCTGCTGTGTGGTTCTCCATCAGCTAATCAAGTCGAGCAGTCATCCAGCAGGCACGATAAGGGGCTGAGAAACTTTTTAAAGCAACTTTCAGTGGTGTTCTCATCTCTCCGATCCTTCCAGGACTTCCAGCCACGTGCAGATTAACGCGCCGTCAGAACGTGGGGTTCTCATGTGTGCGGTTGCCCCTTCCCCAGCAAGGGACCCATGGCGTGGCTTGTGAATAAACTGTCGCGGGGGCCTGCAGACCCCTGCGCCGGCTCCATGTACTTGCCAGTTCTCACAGGGCTTATTACCAAAGGCATGGCCCCGTGCAGCTCGAGCCGGGCTGCTTCCAAATCCGAGCTGGCTTTGTGCCTTGCTGTGGCTGGTCTAATAAGCTCTACTCCGAACGGGATTCGCCGGGTAGCGCCTGTCGAGGCATGCGGGCTGGCTGCGTAGCAGCGAGCCAGGGGTCCGGCGCTTTGTCCGGCTGTTGCGCACCCCCTGTAGGAGACCTCCTGCCTCTCAACACCGGCTTTTACATTAACCGGTTGTAATAAGTGTGGTCTAGTAGGTGATGGTTATTTAATTTTTGCAGGCTGTTCCAGTGTAGGGTATAGCTCTTGCTGGGGGAAAAAAATGTTCAAAATACAGGGGTCGTTATTGGTCAGGGTGGCAGAGGACAGCACAGCACAGCTGGGACTCATCTGGGCGAGGTGAAGCTGTGCAGGAGAGGACCCAGCTTTTGTCCTGGGCCTGAGGGGGCTCGGCATCTGATGCATGAGCGGCATCGGAGCGTGTTGTCATGAATTAGCGCGCACGCTAGTTGCATACGCTGCTCCGTAGAGTTTGAGCACCTCAGCGTGTTCAGTTAATAAAGAAAAAGCAAGCTTATAAAACTTGTGGATAACTATCTTCACGTAAAAAAAGCAAAGCACGCTGAAAGGCTGGGGGGGGGCGACAGATGACAACAACCCATACTCTTAGTTCAACTGCAGTTTCACTCAATGGGGAGAGAGTAAATGAGAGGAAGTGATTTTTTTCTCTGCCAAGTCCTTTATTTAAACATAAAGGCTTTTCCTGGCTGCTTGCAAAAGGCACCGCTAGCAGAGTGGTCCTGTGCACGACGCTTCTTCTAGGCTGAGGCTCCACTGCAGCGTCAGCCGGAAGATCTAGCTGCTGCCTGTTGCGTTCCCACTATTCCTCTCACATCCATGCTTGCTGGATCTTTTTGCTGAGCTATTTCGGTGCACTTAGCTGAAACCAGCCCAGCTGCCAGCGGCGCATGCTAACGCAGCGCTGCCACAGCTGAGCGCTGGAGCCGGTGGCAGGGAAGAGGTGGATGGGGGTTGAAATTGTGAAGGAACTTCGGTCTTAGTTAAAGATCTTCGTCTTTCCCAAATGGCTTTGTTTTCCTAAGGCCAGCAAGGTACGCTGAGGAAGGATCGTTTTACACTTGAACTTTCATCTTTCCCTACGTGCGTGCGCTCGGGCAGTGCTGGAGGCAGGGTCCTAGATTAGACACGACCTTTGGACGATAGATGCCTTGCAGTACCTCCTGTTCCGAGAGCTGCTCTGGGATATTGTGTGGATATTAAGGTGACTAGTAGGATGGCGTCATCGTTTGTTGCGTACAGTTTCAAGAAAAAAATAATTCCTGTCCCAGAGAGTATTGCTGCAGTCACACATGTGCAAGTGCTAATGCCTATGCTCTTTGCAGTCATAGCTCACTCAAACCTGTGACATCCTGATACCTTTTTTGTCAGCTTTTTAATTAAACAGAGGCTTGAATTTCATAGATTTCTTTTCCACATTTCTTCAAAGCTCTTATGTTCCCCGCCTTTCCCCCCGCTTCAGCTTTCCCTGGTAGATTATAGCCTGCTGGAAAACATAGAGCACATTGTGAAGCCCAAAGCAAAAGCTGACTCAGCAATCCTTCCCATTTAGGCTGCTGCTGTTCATGGAACAGGAGGTTAGCCTTAAAATACTTCTGCCAAAAAATACTGCTGCTGTAACGGAACTGGTGCCCGCTTTATTAGTTGTTGTTGTGTCCTTTAACTTAGTTTTTTTAAAGAATGTGGTCTACTAGTGCCTTAACACTCTGGGACAGAGGGGTTTCTTACGCTGGAATAATTCTGATTTTTCTATAAGAAACGTTTGGCATCCAGATCTATGGAGAAAGGCTCTGTCCTAGGCACAGCTCCCATCGCTGCTAACAGTGGCCCCTATCCTTAGAGGATTTCAGCTCATGCAAACTGAAGTCCTGGGAGCTGCTGTACGGAAGTGAGTGGGCCTTGCTTACAACACGGATGTCAGCACGTGGGTATGTCTTTGCAGGCCCACCAGAGGTCCTATAGATCAGGTCTTTCTCCATCCCTTGGAACTTCTCCAGGTTGCGCTCGGATCTGCAGAGAGCCACCTGCTTTCTGCGAGGGACCGTTTCAGCTCCTGGAAGCTGGATTGGTTCTGGAGCTGCCAAACCTAGTTCCCACCAGGAGCATCTCCCCAGCTCTGCCGCAGTGCGTGGAACCGGCATCCCTGCCGCTCCGCGCTTCCTCTCTTGAGGAGAGGGGGCATGGACGTGGCGCTGGGTGGGTCCCTTTAGAGCAGGCATGGGGCAATACAGGAATAAAAAGCCTTCCCTATCATTCCCACCATCCTTAACTACCTAGAGCACATCCGTTCGTGACCTCAGAGCAGGTGGGTGTCGAGACCTGATCCACATGCCCGAGCGCGGTGTGGCTAACGTGTACGAAACTGGATGGGAACACGGCAGCGCCGCAGGACTCGCCAGTAGTGAGGTGCTGCTGTGAAGAGAAAAGCAAATCTCATCAAGTTCCTGTGTTCTTCGTAAAGCGATGGGTGACAACTTGAGGGTGATATTCCAGAGAGAAAGTGGGTTTTGAGGAGGGAGCTGGCCAGAGAGCCACGCTTCGCATGACAATGGTGGGAACTGTGGGTGTCTGTTGTTCCCGGAAATATACTCAAGTGCCCTTTTTCCACCAAGGAATTAAGAAGTTATGCAGACTCAGCCTAGTTTCATTAATGGATTTAAAACAGGTTTTGGCAGAAGGCAGCCAAGCACATCAGGAATGGAACAGAAAATATTCTTCCTGAGTCCAAGAGCCTGGAAACTGCCTCTCACACCATCTAAAGCAAGTGACAAAAGCTGTTCTTGTTGTAATCTGAAATCTTTCTCTTTCCACCCTCCCCCACATCCACCCTGTGCATGAGTGCATAGGCTGTTTATTAGCAAATTTAAAGCCACAGGCACAAGACTATTGTGGAATCACCCTAGGACTCCTGCACTGCAAGAGGAACACGTTGCATTAAAAGGTACTTACCAAAGCAGATGAATTCAGTCTCTTGATTGCCTTGGCTACAGCTCCAGGTAACTACTTGTATTTCTTCCTTTTAACCCTTATTTCTTCTCCAATCTGATTAGCATTTTTGACAGGCGATTATTATCGCTGAAAGAGCTGACAGCTCAGGTAGTCTCAGGTGCTGCAGAAGTCCTGACGCTAGTTGTAATGCACACAGGTGAATATTTGGAAAGCGAGGCAGTACAAAACTTGCCCAGTAGGAAGCTTGTCTGTGCTGGTGTGAGCGGCAGCGCTGAGCGCTGCTGTGTTGGAGCAGGACCTATGCCAGTCCCGGAGCACCCCTAAGGTCACAGGGTGTCTTGGACCTCAATGGGGAACGCTTCTGGTTGTGAAATCTGGAGCAAAGTGGGGCTAATGGCAGCTAGATGACTCCTCCTGTCGGTGTTCGCAGCATTTCCCTGGCTCTGTCTTTAGTGCTGTTTTCCAGCCCTCCGGGTTTGGGGTGAGTGCCCCTCTCTGTGTGTCCTTCTCCCAGCTGGGCTTCCCCGGTGCCACTGCACGTCCCTGGAGCCGTACGGCAGTGACCCCAACTTCTGGGTTTGTTTTTCATAGCAGCTGCCTCAAATTCATCTTGGTAGTGGCTAATCTGTCACTTGGACAAGTCCGAAGGAGAAGCTTTTCAGCATCGTACCCAAACCCAGTCTGTGAATGCGCGAATATATCCTGTACTGAAGGCAGGGAGGCTCAGGCCGGTTGCTCAGGAGGTCTCAGTTAAGCCGTGGTCAAAGTTGAGCTAACTCTGCTGTACAGGTGCTTCAAGACCTGTTGATGCGAAGAAGAATATTGCACTGTGATGGATGATAGAGGAGTCCTGGTGGAAAGCCCCGCTAAGGTTTAACAACTAGGACATACTAGAATTAAATGAATTTCATAGAGGGCCCTACTTTAACGCCTTAATACTTGATAAAGACAAAATTCTTTCTCGTTGTAGCTGCAGGTTGGCAGGGTCCTATCTCTTGCAACAGGGGTCACTACTTCCACACAATGCAAGAGCCAGTTTATTTTTCACTATGAGTAGATGTAAGCTGTGAAAGTTGTTTTTCTAACGTGCTGTGACTCTGCTTACTTCCCTACCCTTAGAGTCCATCTGTACACTTCAAAATAGGAGGAGGAAGAGGGCAGAGAAAGAACAAAGGCTCATAACTCGAATGGAAGGAAACTAGGGAAATTCGGGAGGAAACGGACAGTAAGAAATACAAAAAGATCCAGCTGCGCTGAATGCATGGGGCATGAGTGCACAGGGATGCTTTCTGCTTGGTATTCAGAGCTCAAGACCTGCATTGTGGAGCTGAACTTTCCTTTGAGTCAGTGACCTATTCAGACACCTAACAATGTCCATTATGTACAGTCAGCTTGTTTATGGCCAGTGCTGAGCTTTCTTACCTTTTTTCATGTACAATCAAACAATATCCTTCTCGCAAAGTGGCCAGGCCGAGTTAGATTTTGCTGTGCGAGCGCATGACCATCAGCTTTCAGCAAGCATCTTGTTACTTAAAGATTTAAGAGCACAAACTATGATGATAAGATGCTCAAGGAGAACATCTGGTGGTGGCAACACTGTTCTTGGTTGACGGATAGCAAATGTCTCTTTCCTTTGAAGGCTTGGAGGGGGGGGAAAAAGAGGTAGCAAGAGGTGGGTCCCTGCCTCTCGGGAGTTGTAGGGATTAAATTGGCACGCTGAGGAGGTAAGTCCAGAAGCTGGGGCTTTGTGGCAGCGTGGGACCAGCCTCTCTGCAGGGTGAGAGCAGCGGAGAGGCGAATCCCAGGGAGCTGGGGGAGAACGTCTCCGCCGTGGAGATGCTGCTGCAGCCCGTGTCCTTGCTGCAGAGTAGGTGGGGCCGTCAGCCCGTGTGAGAGCTCTGCTTTGAGTTGTTCCACAGCTGCAGAGAAACCAGCTGGCCCAGGTTTAACGTACGAGGGGATCCCCCGAGAGGCTTTGTACGCTCTCTGCGGAGTGTGGGGCAGCAGCTGCAGAAGTGCCTGAGCGCGCTCCGCGCCGGAGATATCCTCTGCGACCTTGGGCAGCCCAAGGTTTTAGCCCCGTTACTTGGAAACGGCTCCCACCTCCACTACAAAATACAGCATGCGTTGTTGTTGGATCACGTGGCGGCACTGATTAGCCTGAGAGCTGAAGTACAGCTTTGGGGTTAGAAGGAATCATGTACAACGCGACGACGTGACCTTAGCCTGTAGTTTTCTGCACGAGCCCGTCGTTCCTAGCGGAGGGAGGGGCTCTTTAACCCGGCCCACCAAGAAGCAACTATAAGCAGTGATGGAAAGAGCTGGAGCTAGATATAAGGTATACATTTTGTGGTGAGAGCAATTTGGGTATCGGAGCAAGTCTGTGCAGGCGATGGTGCTTTCTCCTCCTGTTTAAAGAGAGAAAGCGTTTTGGCAACTTGCTTGTTCCGTCTGATGCCCTTGTTTAACCACCACTCATTCGCTTAGAGCCACTTAGCAGCTTTTAAGACATTTCTTTAGCGGGGGGAAAAAAATGAATTCTGTGCATTCAGGGAAACATCTGTCATCCTTTGGAGCAGCAAGTGTAGTTAGCGCAGTCCCTGGGGCGTGTGGGAGAGCTCCAGTTCCTTGCTGCCGCTATGCAGTCACTTCTCGGGGAACAGAGCTGGCAGGGAAAGGGGAAGAAGGGGTTTAGCCACGTTGCCCGACATCTAGAGAAATCAGGCGGCGCCTCTTTGAAGCATCGAACGGGTGCGCAGCACATGACACGCGAGGAGTGGTTTTATGCGTGTTTGTTCTCAGGAAATCGTGTCGCTTTCTAAGTTGTGCCCTTTTAAGTGTCTTTAAGTTTAGCACCCCGAAAGCGGGGCTTTAGCAGGTGCTTCTGGAAGATGTCAGCCTGAGCTGTATTTTCCTGACTCAGATCCTTGCAGTAAGAAATGAGGAATGGAGTATTTAAATAGACCAAAAAAAAAAAGGAAGCTACAGTGCAGCTAGATAATGTCAATCTTGTCGTTGCTTTTAATATTCATTGCCAGGCACAGCGATCAAACTTTGTCAGGTTTAAGTTAAGCAACCCTTAGTCCTAATCAGCTTCTGTCTGTGTACATGAAAAGGATGACTGAGCCCACAGCTGCTAAAAGCATCTCTCGATTACTTCTATTTCATTAGGTATTTAAAGATTAGGTCAGGGAGTGGAGGATGAAAGGGTTTTTTCTTTATCTTTTAATAAGAAACTTGTATTTGCAGATATGAAAAAGACCAAAGACTGCAGCGTCTAACGTGCTTGTCTTTTCCCCACTGCTTCCACGGAGTGGAGTGAGGGTAGGGGAGCACGCAGAGATCCTACAGGGAATAAAACCATGTCCCTCTTGGTCTGCTGCTTACCACAGCCCTGCCCTGGTGCCCAAAATTGATGGGTAAGGATGTGCCGGGCTGGAGTTCTCATGACATAGCCTTGCTTGCAATGCAGCAGACCGAGCGGTGTTCGTGGGAATTAAATATGTGGGGCTTTTTACGCTTTAAACGTGAACAACAAAGGGGAGGATGATCTCTTCTCTGAGCCTGCCTTGTGCCTGTAATGCGAGAAGCTTAGAAAGATTCCTGTAGTCACTTGCTTTGGCTGTCCCCACTGACTATCAAACCCTTTTTGGGGAAAGGAGGTCTTTGTTAGCCTTGTGGTGCTCCAGCCCTTCAATTGAAAAATAACCATCTGGGACATCTCCAGAAAATTATCTGGAAAAATCGGGGAGGACCAGATTAGCGTTGTCCTAAACAAAAAAAGCAAGGAGTGGGTGGGAAGATAGTTGGGAGAAAGGCCTGGATCCCAGTGTAAAACAAACCCGGCAGCTTTCACGTCCCCTATAAGGCAGACGCGTGTGGCAGGAGCAAAGATGGGCCCCTTGCTGTAGCTGCAGGACCATAGGAAGGAGTAGGGTACAGCCGAACTGTTCCCACACAACCTTCTCCAGAGCAGCCCCAATGGTATTTCAGGTCCTCCCTGCCCGCCGTTCATCTTCACGCCGGCAGGTTGAGACAAGCGGTGGAGTTGCTTCAAGGGAATTTGCTGGCGAGCTGGTTGTGTTCCCAATATCTCATCTAAATCCTCCCCTCTTTCAGCATAAAACCATTCCCCCTCGTCCTATGGCTCCACTCCCTGATCCAGAGTCGCTTGCTCCATAACAGACGTAACCGAAGGCTCGGGATGCTGGCTTTGTTAAGAGCTTGGCTGGACACGGAAAATGCTGACTTCGGGAGGCTCGCGGTGGGGCGAGGGGAGCTGGGCACACCAGACCCAGCACCCTCTGTGTCACCCGATGCATGTGCCATGAGCCAGGAGGACGTGGGGAGCCCAAACTAAGGCAGCGTGTCTGCAGGGTGGAGGGGGGTCGAAACGCCGAGCACCCCGGGCACCCCGCTGCTTTGGGGACACAGGGTGAGTCCCTGCATCCCGCTGCCGCCAGCCGACTTGGGTTTTCCGCCCGGCTCCGGGTGCAGCCACCCCGTGAGGGGTGAAGGCCTTGGGGCAAACCCCGCGGCTAAAAGTACCCTTTGTTACTTGGCTCATTTTTCATTTTGGATTCTGTGCTACCTGTATGTGCGGCTTGGCTGAGGAAGCCTGGCCGGGCTGTGGAAGTGCTGGTAACTCGGCTGCATGTCTAATCCAGATGAGGGATTTTAGTTGCTGTGCCTTGATCCCTTTGCTTTTTTAGCTGTGATGGCCTCGGAGCCTGAAGGGAAGAAGCGCGAGGTGAAGAGAAGGTGATGCTGGTAGCTGGTTGTAGCCAGGAGTCCAGCGCACATCAGCTCTTCTCAGCCCCCCCACCAAGTTTGCTGTGAGACTTGACTCCATCCCTCCATACCGCTGTTCTCCCCCGGCCAGGTCCCAGGGTGTGCCTCATTCCGTGTCATGGAATGTCCATGGATTCCATGGAATGACATGGAATCATGGATCAACCATGCCGTCATGGTGAGGGAGAAGCTCACCAGGAGCCGGCACTGTGCGCTGGCAGCCCAGAACCCCCCCCACCCCCTGGGCTGCATCCCCACAGCGGGGGCAGCAGGGCCGGGGGGGGATTCTGCCCCTCTGCTCTGCTCGGGGGAGACCCCCCCTGGAATCCTGGGTCCAGCTCCGGGGGTCCCAACAGCAGAAGGACACGGAGCTGTTGGAGCGGGGCCAGAGGAGGCCCCGGAGATTTTGGGCGGGCTGGAGCCCCTCTGCTGGGAGGACAGGCTGGGAGAGCTGGGGGGGTTCAGCCTGGAGAAGAGAAGGCTCCGGGGAGACCTTCCAGCCCCAAAAGGGGCTCCAGGGAAGTTGGGGAGGGACTCTGGGTCAGGGAGTGGAGCCATAGGACAAGGGCGAATGGTTTTACGCTGAAAGGGGAGATTTAGATGAGATAATGGGAAGCAATTCCTGTCTGTGAGGGTGGTGAGCCCCTGGCTGGGGTTGCCCAGAGCAGCTGTGGCTGCCCCATCCCTGGAGGTTCAAGGCCAGGTTGGATGGGGCTTGCAGCAACCTGATGTGGTGGGAGGTGTCCCTGCCCAGGGCAGGGGTGATCTTGAAGGTCCCTTCCAACCCAAACCACTCTATGACTCTGTGATTCTAGCCCATGGAGGGCCAAGGGGTTGTTTCTGTCCTCTTCTGAAGTGCAGCGTCATTTTTTGCAATGGTTTAACCCTGAGAATTAATAGCTCCAGGTCACCTTTTCTGGTATAAAGTGGTATCACCTGTAGCTTTGGTCCCTCTGCTCATGTGTTGGTGCCCCAGCTGTTCTTTGCTCCTCCTGAGTCTGAAAGATGGGCTTGGTGCTTCACGCCTTCAGCTCAACCAAATGTGCAAGGTCAGGGAGCCAGCAGGGAAATTCTGCCTCAAATTCATAAAGCAGAGGAACCAGGTAAAATAAACACTTGCCTTCTGAAGTGGTTTCTTGGGATTGCACTGACACAGACTTTCCCATCTGCTCTGCTCTCCACCGAGTTGAACGCGGCAGGGTCTGCTCAGGTAAGCACCCCACCTGGGAGACGTTCCTGTAGGATTTTGCTATGAGGGAGAAGAAAACTGAAGGGGCTTTTTGTTCATAAAGTAAGAATCCTGCTTCTAAGCTGCGCCTTTAGGCATATATTTAAATGGCAAGAGCTGTCAGTTTTTCTTCCGTCAGAATTTATTCTTCTCGTTGCCGCATTCAAGCGAGGGTATGCGGTGAAAAATTATCATCTCTAGCGGCAGCTTCACTCCACAGCCTTTCACCATTCACAACTGGCTCTGCTGCTGAAAAAAGGGCACCCAGGCAGTCTTGCTTTGCTTTCCTTGCCTCTGTGCGGAGTCAGCCTGGCAACGATGAGAGGAGAAAGTCAGCTTCAACTTCTCCTTGCACGTTGTCACCGGGCTGGTTATCAAGCTTTGGGCATCTTTGTGTTTTCTCCACTCTTCAAGGCAGGGGAGTAAATCAGAGTCCCCAGGGCAGGTTTTGGCCTGTGGAGATGTTTGTGGTAGCCCACAAGCTGGGAGGAACCTTTATTGACGTGCAGACCCTTTCGTATTGCCTCTCTGCTGCGTCCAGGAGTTGTTTGTGTTGCATCAGGGCAGTGTTCTTCTGAAATCTCTGGGGTTTCTGTTCTGTCAGTACTGCTGTGCGAGTATTAGAATCACGGAATCCCCCAGGTCGGACGGGACCTTCAAGATCATTGAGTCCAACCATCAACCCAACGTTGCCCAACCCACCCCTACCCCATGTCCCTCAGCACCACGTCTGCCCAGCTGGGAAACACGTCCAGGGATGGCAACTCCACCACTGCCCTGGGCAGCCTCTGCCAGTGCTTGACAACGCTTTCCATGAAGGCATTTTTCCCAATATCCAACCTAGACCTCCCAACTTGAGGCCGTTTCCTCTTGTCCTATTACTTGTTCCTTGGGAGAAGAGACCGTCTCCCCCTGGCTACACCCTCCTCTCAGGCAGTTGCAGAGAGGGAGAAGGTCTCCCCTCAACCTCCTTTTCTCCAGGCTGAACAACCCCAGGTCCCTCAGCCGTTCCTCAGGAGACTTGTGCTCCAGACCCCTCACCAGCTCCGTTGCCCTTCTCCGGACACGCTCCAGCCTCTCAGTGTTGACAGCTTCCATACCCTGCTTTTGCTGCTTCCCAGAGGATTGCACGAGTAACCCTGTTTTTCTGCAGCCTGACATTGCGCTGCGCCTCTTCCAGCAGAGAGGGTTTTAGAGGGTCATTCATATGGTCCATGGGCACTCAGACTCCGTGGATGGTTTAAGCCTTTAGCCTCCCTGCTGAAAACTCTTAAAAAAGGGACTCGAGTGAAGAGCGCTGATTTGGTGGCATAAATCTTTCCATCGGACTCTCCGGGCTGGGTTGTGGGCAACAGCTCTCCTCCCCTCTTAACCAGCTAGCGCAAGCCTCTTGTTTCAAATCCCGAGTCGCCCGGTGTCATATTTGATTGATTGTGGGAGGGAGGGGGGGCGATGCTGGCTTTGAATGAACCGCCGAGTCTTAAAATATTTGGCAAATTTTTCTCCCTAACGCTCCAGTCCTGGGGCAAAGCGATCAGGTAAGAACCTCAGCAAGGAAAAGAAAGTCTTTAATGGCTGGAAGGAAAGCACAGCCTGGCTTAAGCGACGGCTTAGAAACTAGGAGACAAACGAATACTGTTTCTGATTTTCTTATTTTTCTGCGCTGTCTAGCTTTTAAGCTAACCTCGACTGGAGGGGGTGCGGAGGCTGACTCATGGCTTTTGAACACTGGGGTTGGCAGCTCTAGAGAGGAGCTCCCATGTGCTCTTGGTTATGCTGATGTCCGTGCCCCTGTGAAATTTGGGTTCAGCGGCGCTGCTGCTTGTTACCCACATGCGGCTGGATGTAGGTGGCCTGCCCTCCTCTCTAATTTGGCTGGTGCTAATACATCAACACTATGCAAATCTGCCTCCAGTTAGCTCTTTCCTCCTCCCAGATGTGTGACAGCGTGTGTGGGGTTTAGGTATTCGGATCCGCGGGGGGAGTCGCTGTTGGGAGGATTGTCATTTGCCCGGGTTTAATTACATGCTCGGAGACCAGGCTTTGTATTGAAAAAAAATTGATGTTTTCCTTTCAGCTTATGAGTCCACCCAGTCCCCCTCTAGTCTAAAAAAATTTGCTTATTATCAAGAATAATCAATATTATAAATAAATAAAAAAAAATAGCAAGCGACTGTCCTGGTTGGGAAAAAGCTTCAGGGTGACTCTTAGATGCATCCCAGTCTCACCAGTTAACGATGGGCTGAAAGAGTAGATCAGCTGGCTTGCTTTAAGAGCAGAATGGGAGGAAAACTGGTGGTGGTGCCCATTTTTTTTTTTTTGTCTGCAGCGATCTTTAGCTCAGAGGAGCACATCTCTGCTAATTGACTATTAAACGAGATTGCTTGCTGAGGTGCGCCGTCTTGCCGTTGCAATCCTTTAAAGAATAAGTCTGTGATCAGCTGCACATCGGGCTCTTAAATATGATCTGCCTAATGACTGGAGGGCTTTGACCTTCTGGTATTAAGGCGCCAATGTTTTGGGTTACGAACCAAACCTTTGGGGTGGGGGGGGCTGAGCAGGGGTGGGGTGTTTTTTTCTGAAATGGTAATATTCCAAACAACAAAGGCTGCTTTTTAATCTCGAAGCGAGACTTGGAAGCAGCACAGAGTCAGCCTGGAGATAAGTCCCTATTAACTGGAGATTTCTAGGATTGCACACGTGTTAGTGCACGCCTGGACCACCGGTTAGACATCTCCCTGGCCACAGATCCTTTGTCCCAGTTGCTGTGCATGCAAATAATGTGTGTTTACTCAAGTTGGGGGGAAAAAAAAAATAAAAATCTGAGCCCTGAGGGATTCGAGCTTCCTTTTGCGTTATGAAACGGGCCAGCCGCAGCACCGCTCGCCGCCTGCTTCGCTTCGCAGAGACGCTGCGGGCGGGTTCTGGAGCCGACGCGTTGGTGTTGGAGGGAGGACGGTTAGTCCCGTCACTCAGCGCGGATCCCCACTGACATTTTAAAGAGCTCTGCCGACCGACTCCAGAGGGAATCCCAAGCCAGGCCTGAAAGACAGCAGCAGCTTGGGGTGGGAGTGAGAAAGGGCTGGGCGAAAGGAGGGGCTGGCTGTGCACAGAGGCAGGCTTGCTCCTTCCCCTCTTCAAACCCCGCTCTGGTTTGTTCCACTGGGACAGCCCCTGGCACCGTCCTCCACGAGCGAGGATGCCGGGGAGGAATGCTCCTTGTCCTGGGAGGCTGGGGGCACCCTCCCCGGCGCGTGGGGAAGGCGCGGATTATTTGGATGCTTCCCGGTACCCTTCTCCCCCACCCCAGTTGGTTGATATACATCATCCTAAAGCCTTAATATCACGTAGTGATCAACGCAGCGGGCTAGAAACGGGAAGAGGGATGAGACTCCCCGCTTGCTCTGCCGCTTTAGAGTCAATGCTGCAGGAGCAGTTAGTATTTCATTGCTGATATTAAACCTGGATGAGGGGAGAGAAGGGAGAATGTGGCTAATGCGGAACACCTGCCTCTGACAGACGCCCAAACCACTAGAGACCCCACAGTAATTTTGTAAATCACAAGCAGGTTTTTAGCCTGCCCAGAAACGTGTGCTTCCAAATGCTGACCATCAAACGGCCTAAATTACCAATCCAGCAGGTTAATCTATAAATTGAGGTAGGCTGAGAATAGCCGTTGGAGAACGGTGTTTAATAAATGGTGTCTAGTTCAGTGCTCTCCATCTCTTGTTATTCTGACCTGAGAAATAACGCGGCCTCTTGTTGGTGCTATATTAGAATATATTATAGGAAGGCTGATTGAACGGGGTCTTTGTGACCTGTCACACAGCGTGTGTCTCCGGGAGAGAGGGCTTCTGCCTGCAGCAACGCTCCGAACAACCCAAAGTGGGAGGCTGTGAGTGGTGAGTGGTGCCTAGAACCTTGGAATCCAGCCTGCCTGTTTTCCCTGCCTAGCTCTTCCTTTCTCGCTCCAGACACTTGTAAGCAGAGAATATTGAAGGTATGTTGGATTGCTCATAATAAAACCTCAAAGCAAAGCTCAGCCGTGGGAGCAGTATATTCCTGTTGTAACCTGAAGTGAAGGGAAAGCTGCTCCCCGCTGCACGTCCCATGGAGATGACTCAGGTTGCCACCTCTTTCTAAGGTGACGTTACAGTCTGCAGGCTTCGGCTTCTTATTTGGGTGGAGAGAGGAGGGAGGTGGTTTCCTTTGCAGCAGGAAGGGCAAAATAGGCTTTTAATAAAGCTTAAATTCTGCAGCTGCTAAGTTAAAAAAAGAAGTGCTGGCACTCCGTCCTCCTGGAGATGAGCCTTTTCCAGCTCTCTGCCATGACCCAGGGATGCGAGCCATCCCTTCTGGTCTTTTTTTCCTTTGTGCCACTTTCTTGGATGAGAATAATGGGAGAGTTTCTTCCCTTGGCAAGGCTTTACTCTGCTTGCGCGTTTCTGTGCCCGGAGTTGGTTTGGGTTGGGAATGGAAGGAAGAGTCTCAGAAGGAGAAGTGCTGTAGCAGAGACATTCTGGAGGGGGCTGTCGCTTCTTATTGGGTATAAATCGACTCCTCAAATCCCTGATTATAGATCCTGATGAGAACTAGAAATTCAAAAGCTGAGAGATCAGAAAAGGAGGAGCAGCTCTGTATATGATACAATAAGCCTTTCCACCCAGGTGCACGTGTGGATGAGCTAAGCACCACTAGAGATCCAAGAGCAAAGCCACTGAAATGCCAGATTACAGTCCGGATATGGACAAGAACACTTGATACAAGTATTACTGTGATGGAGGTAGACGGAGGAATTTTTTTGCTCCTGCAGAAAGTTTCCTGTTTCTTGCTGGTCTCCTGGGATATTCGCCATGACCTCCTTGCTATTGGCAGAGCCTGGTCCTAGCGAGCCCTGTAGCCTTGTGTCCTGGTTTGAGCGACACAGGACTAATTTCTTTCCTAATGAATGCTTGGGAAAGCTGTATTTGTGCAAGACTCTAGTGTCTGAATTTGTGAAGATATTTACTTTACAGCCAGCCATGGCGTGTGGGTCTCAAGGTCTCAGTGTTTTTGAGCTGGCCAGGTGCAGGGATGAGGAGGAGCGAGGTTCAGGCACTTGACCCAAGCTGCCAACAGGGTTATTCCATACCATCAACGGCACATTCCATAGAAATTAGAAAGTTTGCTGTGAAGTTGGTTCCCCCTTACTCGCTCTCCCCCTTGCTCGCTCTCCCTGTTGATGGCTCTCTCCCTTGATGGCAGGAATCCAGAGGACTTCTTGCCCCAGTGCTGGATCCCTGAGCCCTTCCCTTCCTCCTGAAGTGGTAGTGCTTGCAGTGTCCCAACATTTACTGTCCATTCCTGGGAGTGCACGGCTTCCGACGGATATAGTTGGCTGAGTATAATCCTTGTATAGCGTATGTGGGTATCGGGATCGATATGGGTTCTTTTGTGTTAGTCCTGTTAATTATCTTACAGAATCACAGAATGTTAAGGGTTGGATGATCTAGAGATCATCTGGTCCAACCCCCCTGCCAGAGCAGGTCCACCTACAGCAGGTTGCACAGGATGGTGTCCAGGTGGATTTGGAATGTCTCCAGAGTCAGAGACTCCACCACCTCTCTGGGCAGCCTGTTCCAGTGCTCTGCCACCCTCAAAGGGGAGAAGTTCCTCCTCACATTGAGAGGGAACTTCCTATATTTGAGTTTGTACCTATTGGCCCTTGTCCTGTCACTGGGCACCACTGAAAAAAGCCTGGCCCCTTCCTCCTGGCACCCTCCCTTTAAGTATTTATCTCCTTCTGTCCTATTAAATCTGTTTATCTTTCAACCCCCGGGTTTTCTTGTTTTCTTCCTGATTCCCCTTCCTGGGTGGGGAGGTATAACCGGGTGAGAGAATAATTGTCTAAACGACAATAAATCGTTATGGGTTTTCTCAAACCATAACACCTGGTTTGCAGTCGGAAGGGTACGGAGCACCTGGCTGCTCCACCGTCCCCACAAGCACAGCCTGGTTTGGTGGACTTCAGCTCTGTGAAGTGTTATCCCCGTTCTCCCCACCTCTCTCCTCCCTTCAAATGTCTTTTTCTCCCCCTTTGCTAACAGTAGCCTCTGAAACGCGTGAGAATTTTTTGCCAGCAGATACTCCAACTGGAAACCACCAAACGTTTTGGAGCAGCTTGAGGGGTTTGAGAAGAGAAGACTCTGAATACACACGTAACTGGGGGCTCGGCGTCATTCGGCACGCTGCAGTACGTGTGACGGTGTGTCCCGAGGCAGCTCCTGGGTGGAGTGCCATAGCCTTGACCCTTGATGTCATCGTTGCAGATGAAATCAAAGAAAAGGAGGCATTGTGCGATGGGTGAGACTCGGTTTCATCTCTCTCTTGCCGAGGAACGAACTGAGAGCAGGCGGGATGGTGGAGGCACTTGTCTCTAGCAGTGTGGGCCGTTGGGTATGGCGTGCTGCGAAGGCTTTTGCTAGCCCTCATCTGGGAGTTTCACCGAGAAACCGGTGCTGGGGGAACAGAATCTGAAGCAAAGAGACAGAGAACCGTTCAGTGGGAGAGCTGATGTGTAATTAAAAAACAAGACGCAAGCAAACGGAACCAGCTAGAGGGGTGGCGCGGTTTAGAAGATCGATCAACAGATCGCATCAAAGGGAATTTAGCTGGCCCGGGGCGGATCACAGAAACAGCTGAAAATTGGGCTGCGCAGAGACAGGGAAAGGGGATATAGCCAAGAAAAGCCTTGGATTACCACGGCAAGGTGCAAAGGGCAGGGATTTCATAGGTTTGTAGCTGGAAGGTCAGAAGTGGCTGCTTGCTCCGAGCTCCTGCCCCCGCTGGGGTCATGGCGTTTCCCTGCCAGCTCCCTGCGGTTGAACTACAGCCTGCATTTTTGAGAGCGGCATCCACTCGCAATGGAAAGACTTGCAATTTGGGATCCACCACATCCTTTGGGAAGCCGTTCCCATGGTTAATGCGTTTACCGCGTAACTGTTAGAGTTCCCTGAAGGAGTTTGAATCCTCAGCTGGCAGCCTGCCCGCCTTGCTCAGCGCTGCTGCATAGCTCGCTGCCTCCTGAGACAAAAGTCTTGCTACGAAGGGACCAAGTGACGTGCCCAAGGTCATGCAGGCTGACTCGAGAACCGGGGACCTGAACCTGCTCCCTCCAACTAAGAGTCGGGGAGTGAGTTTCCAAGAGTGGAGGAGTGAGCTTTGCGAAGCGTTCGGCTGTTCATTCGGCAGCAGCCCGCTGGTGGTGTCTCCTCTCCGGATGATGGATGCCGCGCTGGTTTGCCCTCAGCAGCTGGTAGGTCACGCAGGATTTGAGAAACAGCTCTGGCATCGTACCAAGCAGAGGCTGCGGGACGCTCACCACTGAATTCCAGAGACGATGTGTCATGAAAACCCCAGCCCTGCCATCCCTCTCCGCAGGGGGCTGCTGGGCGTAGTGGGAACGCCGCTGGGTGGCGGTCCCCACGGTCAGTGGGAGCCGTGGCTTCCCAAGCAGCTTTTGGTAGGTGGACGTTAGCTGCAAAATCGGTTTGGGAGCCTCCTGCTTTGCGTGGGTGGACGGGAAGCCTTGCTCTTACCCCTCTGCCTGCCTCCAGCTGGAAGGTGACAACAGAGCTTGTGGCTGGGAGAAGTCAGCTGTTTCCAAGTTCTTCCTCGGGGGACTTGAAATCTATTTCCAGTGAGGTGGGTCCCTGGGAAGAGGAAGGGCAGCTCTTCTAAGTGGCTGCTGCCAAAGCTGGAAGGCACTCGGAGGTTGCCTTGCCAGCCTCAGGCATTCAAAACACTTCAGTCAAACTCTGGGGAAAAAAAACCCAGAGGATAGTCTTAGTTTCTCTTCTTACATATATCTTGGGCTCTCTGCGCTCTTCTCTGGTTTGTTACTGGGCTGCGTCTGCAGCCACCAGCCTTAGAAAGTTGTAGTTATTGCTTGCCTTCTCGTGGGTTGGACTTCAGGTTTTATCTGGCAAATATTTTTAAAGCTTTTTAGGGTATTTCCCTCCATTCCTTACCTCCTCTTCGATCTGGATCGTTTGGCCAGCTCGTCCTCTGTGATGGGACAGTTTCATGGAAGGGAAGGTGATTGTGATGGATGCCCTGGTGACATACCCTTCCCAAAAGCAATTAAAGGTGATCAAACCCTCATTCTTGTTTTACGGCTGCTTGTAGCAGTGCCCAAATGTTTATTGTCTCCCATAGTCCTACATGCTGCCAGGCCAGGCTTTCCACTGGAAGAGAATATATTGTATTCCTGCTATTTCTTAACTTGCAGGACACTGCAAAGCGACTGCCCCGCCAGGCTCTAGCGTGTGGTTCGTTGTAGCGACGCATTTGTGCCAGGGAGCCCTGGCGCTTGTTCACCCCGACTTAATTTCCTGGGAATTTTCCCCTCTCCTAGGCTGCTGAGCTTCGCGGACGTTTGCCAGTGGAAGGCGGTGTGTTTGTTTTAATCAGAACTATTCTTCCAGCTGTCAGATTAATTGCTGGGGGAGGAAGGGGGGCGTCCCTGCCTACTTCTCTCCTGCCTTTCTCACCTCCTTTTTGCTCAAGGCCTGGCATTGATCTGATACAGCGGGAAGCTAATCAGGACTAAACGCCAGGGGGACCGTCTATGAATCATAGGGACAGAGCCGGGGGGGCGGGGGGGACGACACCGGGGGTTGTTTTCTCCAGGCTAGGCTGGTTGGGGCATTAGATCCTCCTCGCGGGGCACACCGCGCTGTAAGGAGCAACCTGGGAGCCGCACCAGCTGCTCTGCCATTCCCACTCATTCGCTTGGAAATCCCTTTAGCGCTGGAACAATTCCATTAGCAGCACATCTTAGGCGTGATTTGGAGCGGTTTCTCTGCCCGATTAAAACCCAGTCCGGCACACCAGTCTGGAGGGCTCGTCATAACCAAGGCATTCCCCGCGTACCTCCGGGCTGCTCGCAACCGAAATCCTGAACAAAAGATCTGCTGTTAGACAAAGGCGGAAGGAGTGAGCCTCTGAAGAGAGGAAGAATTTCTCCTCTGTTTGCCAGCAGTTTTTTTTCTAAGTATTCTTTTTTTTAAGGATTGGTCACCAATTAATCTGTGTCATTTTGCAGACAAAGCCATCAACTTTTTTAAGGTTGCACGGTGAAATAACTTCAGTGCTGTCGCTTCTAGCCGCCCTGAATGTTCTCAAAGAAATGCCTTTTAAGATAAAAATGGTCTGTGCTTGGTCCCAGCCCAGAGCTGTGGTCGTTATTGTTTTATTTGAAATGTCTCAACTGAACCCAGTGAAGTCAGTGAGAGCTGCGAGTGTTTGAAAGTCAAGTCACACTTATTTCCATGGCTAAATATGGGCGTAACACAGGGTGTTACTTTCAAAAACTCCAGCATATGACCCAAGCTGTAGCCCAACAAGCATGCTACACGCCACGGCCACCAACCTGCAGTGCCTTCCGGCAGCTTTTGGGTCATTGATCTGTTAGATGCGGGTGCCGAAAGCATCGTGGCCCTCTCACTTTTATTTTTCTTGCCTGCTGTTGGGGTGTGAGATGCCCCACAGCCACGTAGGAGTGCAGGCTCGGTGGTGACTTGTTTACGTGCGCGTTTTTGCCCATTTCTGTGCATTGGATCAGAAAGGAGAATAGTAGAAGCAGGGCACCTTCCCACACACGCACACAGCGCGGTCAGCTTTGCCAAAGGCATTTCTTGCCACTTCTCAGCGGCAGCGCTAATACACCAAACTAAATACAGCCAACCACCTTGGGCTGGGGTGGGTGTACTGGTTCTGTGCTGGTGTAGCAAAATCCATCTGAAATGGGCGTGTTACTATCCCAAAGTGTTCGCACAACTGAGGAGCAATGTAAAATATGTCTGAAGAGCCGCACGGGATATTTTTCAGCAAAAAGAATGAATGCCAGCAGGGCCGTGCAAGTTGAAATCAGTCCACGTGGGAAGAGTTTTGGGAGTTGTGGTGTGCGTCCGCGGTCCTGCAGTGGCCAGGAACAGGTCTGGTTTGTATTGTGCGGATGCCCTGGGCGGAGGAGAGCTCATGTGAGGAGTCTCTGCGGCTTCCAGCTGGGAGGGGGCAACTCCGTCAGCGTTTGGCCGCGGCTCCGGCGCTGCGCTGAGCTAACAGGGGCGTAGCTTTGGCTGCAGACCAAGCCCCGACTTACGGGTCCTTCCCCATCAGCCGAGGCTGGTTAGCGCCGCGTCGGAATCGTTAACGTCTTCCTCGCATCGGAAGCCGTTTGAATGCTATGGCTCTTGCAATTAAGCTCCCGTTGAGCTCCGTATGCAGATATCGCCATGTAATTGGCTAACCCGCTGCAAACGCATTCGGAGAGCCTGCCACTGAAACAGCCTCCGTCTGTGCTCTGGGCTGGAGAGGAGCCAGAGCGAGCCCTGGTCTCCGCACAATGTCACACTGATGAGGAGGGGGGCGAGATTTCGTCTGGGCTGGAATAGTTCTGCCAGTACAGCCCGGAGGGCAACTGCCGTTATACTGGTACAGAGGGACCTTATGCCACGCGGAATTGTCCCCGGGGTGGGGGACAGGCAGCGATGCTGCTGGGAGCACCTTTATCCTGCAGTAACAGCCCATGCGCAGCGTGCGCCGGCCGGCTCCGCAAGCACCACTCTATTTTGTTGACAACCACCCTGTAGCAACTCTGTCTCAGAGGCCCAAGGAAAATATTTTGCTTCCTCTGGCTGTTAGGAAGCGGGTTCTCCATGGCAGCCGGCCCTTCACAAAGGGTTCGGTCCCGCGCAGGAAACCCCGGTCCGTTCCCTAATGAGCCTTTCCTGCTGATAAGGGGACCCGCAGGTCAGGGGCTCTGCCGGAGCCAGCCAGCTCCCTGAGAACCAATGTGCTGCTTGTCCTCCAAAGCCTGTAAAAGGAGATTCCAGCCCCTGCTTCTCCACCAGGTCCTCCAAAGAGGTGGGGGCAGACCTGGATGCTGCGGGATGGGACCTGCTTGGGCAAAGGCCAGCTCCAGCCGAGCTGTGCACATGCGTTGCTGCTGTTGCTCTCTGCCATTCCTGAGCGGAAGCATCCCATCTCTCCCCGGCTCAGGAAAATCTACCTCTTGGTGTATGTGGAGACCTGGCTCTGGTTTTATTCATGGAATCACAGAATGGTTTGGGTTGGAAAAGACCTTAAAGATCATGTAGTTCCGACCCCCTGCCCTGGGCAGGGACACCTCCCACTAGACCAGGTTGCTCCAAGCCCCGTCCAACCTGGTCTTGAACAGCTCCAGGGATGGGGCTTCCCTGGAATATTCCTGGAATAACCGTATTCATGTGTGCGGTATTACTGTATACTTACACCTGGGTGGTTCCCCGGTTTGGGGAGTGGCCTGGAGAACAAGGTGGTACCACATCTGTGCTGTCCTGTTTTGGAGCAGCCCGTAGCTCTGTTTTTCCAGCCCTGCACTTTGGAAACGCCTATCCAGCACAATCTGTGACGTGCAGATGAGCACAAAATATTTGCGCATCTCAGAGGGTGCACCAGAAAAGAAGTCACTAACTGGGATCTCCGCTGGCATCCCGTGGCATGATGCTCTCCCCCTTCGCCACCTGCCGTGTCAGTTTTGCCATCCGTAAGCTGGTACCGTGACGCTTATTTCCCTCCTGAAGGTGTGATGCGTTCTGCCGGAGCGAAGCAGCGCTGCGCGACTTGTGAAGTCCCACAGAAACTCGCTGCACGGGTTTAATAACAAATCCGGCAAGAAAACAGTAGCTGGAATAGCAGAGCTTTGCCCTTTGGTGGGCTGTTCCTCGCTGCTGCTGGGAGGTGGGAGTGACATGGCTTTTTCCGCTGTGACAAATCCCTGTTCCCCACTGACTATATTTAGACACAAATACATCCAGCATCCGCTGTGCCTGTGGCGAGCCCTGCCGCTGCCTGCAGCCCATCCTCACCGAGGTGGCATCACGCCTGTGTTTTAGTCTGTCACATCTGCCCTCGCCTCTCCACGCTGATGGAAACCGTGTCATCTCGGCCAGGCTTCGATTGCCGGGTTGCTGGTGTGTGGCAGCCGGCTCTACTTCCCTGGCAGCGCCTTTTATCTCCTTTTTAAACTCTTTTCTGTGTAGCCCCTGGCTGTAGGATGGCAGGCAGGTGTGTGGGAAGGAGAGCTGTCACTCTCGCTTCTTGAGAGGTCACACCTTCTCTTCCCGTGCGCGTCTGACACGTTGCTTATTTTACCAACAGTTCTGCGCTGCGCTGAGATTCTGGATTTCCTCCTCAGCTCAGCAGGGTCGGCGTCAAAGACTTCCTACGCGTCGAAGGAAGCTGTGAGCATCAGTGTTCACGCTGGGGTCTGCACTGTGAGGTTGTCCTGAGGTCTCGGGCAGGGGTATGGGGTGACATCGGAAAGCAGAAAGGACCGGAGTCTCGGCTTAGCTCTTCAAATTTTGCTAGCCTCCATTGCAGCAGCAGCGGTGGCAAAGCCACTTGGGGTTAACTTGGGTTGGCGAGCCTGAACAAAAGCCTGAGAAGAGTTAGCTCGTGCTGTCGGCTCCAGTTATAAC
Source organism: Chionis minor (assembly GCA_013398295.1). Classification (NCBI taxonomy): domain Eukaryota; kingdom Metazoa; phylum Chordata; class Aves; order Charadriiformes; family Chionidae; genus Chionis; species Chionis minor. The sequence goes on along the minus strand of VZSF01011006.1, from coordinate 22,740 downwards.
CCACGTTTCCTTGTCGTGTCATTGTAAGTACTTCAGGCTGGCCCCACTGCTGTCAGAGCAGCCACCTTCTGCAGGGTAATCGTACTGGGGAGCTGCTGACTGCCCCTGCCAGCGAAACCCTCCGTGCAGTACAAGTAAGTTTGCCTCAGTCTGTTGGCAGGACCGCAGGCAGGGTAGTTGCATTTTGCCGGTGTACTCGGTGTCCCTTGCTGCCTTTGGATGTAGCTGCCTGCTCCGTCATGCCCCCTGGCACCGCCACGTGGGTTTTGCCCCAGTCGCGGCTGCTTTTCCACGGTGGTTTGGTGCACGTCGCTCTTCCGAGTGCAGGAAGCCTCACCATCCTCACTGCAAAGATAAGGGTTTATAACCCTGCCGCAAAAATCGCTGCCTCTCCTGGAGCGTTTCAGGCAGGTTCTTTGGCTCGGTTTAGGGTATAAACGCTGGGTGGCTGCTACCAGCTCCACAAGTGGAGCGTGTGGAGAGGCACCACCGGGTTGGCAGCCCGCTCCTGCGCTGCCCTGGCCAGGCGCTGGGAATCGGGCAGTCCCGCTCGTCTCCCCGCCAGCCTGCCCCCACGTTCCCTCGGTCCTGGATGCTGCCCTCCAGACAGCACCATCGCCACCCTGCCAGCCCTCCAGCACCATCCACCCTGCCTTTTAGCTTCATTTCCTCCTCGCTTGCTTTTCTTTTTTTTCTTCCCCCCCCACCTGGGATTTAAATGTTTGTTTGTTTGGCGTCAGGGAGGCTTTCTTGTTTATTTTCTTTTTTTTTAAATACCTGTTGTGACAGGCAGGGCTGATAATGAGCTTGGCTGCTCTCCACATCCATCTGAGTATCCATGTGGGAAATGATGCTGAGCGGGGGAAAAAAAAAAAAGAAATGCAGTTGGGTTTGGCCTGGGAGATTTTTCTGTCCTCGGCTGGTTATGCAGGGTGAGGGATGGGAAGCGCTGCTTAATTTTAGGGGCTGAAGAGGAAGACCTCTTATATCATTCTGGGGAAGGTTCCTACAAGCTGGCAATACCAGGCACCATCCTTCTGCTGCCACCTGCTCCGTCCAGCCGGAGCACCTTGACCTTGAGGAGCAGACGGCACCGCGCTTCCCTTCCTGCCGTGTGCCCATCTTCCTCCCCACCAGCAGTTTCGCTCCTCTGTGGGAGAAGATGATCTGGAGAGGCTGGATGGTAGGACAAGAGGAGATGGGTTCAGGTTGCACCAGGGGAGGTTTAGGCTGGACATTAGGAAAATTTTTTTCACTGAAAGAGTTCTCAAACACTGGAACAGGCTGCCCAGGGAGGGGGATGTCACAATCCCTGGATGTGTTTAAAAGTCCTGTAGATGTGGTGCTCAGGGACATGGGTTAGTGGCGGACCTGGTAGAGTGGAGTCAGTGGTTGGACTGGATGATCTTAAAGGCCTTTTCCAGCCTAAATGTTGTTGTATGTGAGCAGCAGAGCTGGCACACAGGGCCACCAGGCGGGTCTCTGCATACATCCTCCCGGTGCAGTGTCTCTCACGCGCCCATGCACGCTGTTGTTCGAAGGGAGGACAACGGGGCGGGTGATCCGTGGTGCGCTGGGCAGGAATCTTCCACTTTATTAAAACGAAAGTATTTACTGGCTGCATCAGTTGCCCAGCTGTGGTTAGTTTGTATGAGAACCATTTCCTGCCGTTAGGGAAACTATTCAGCTTTACAGCCGTTCGTGGCAGGAATAGACACTGCTGTTTACAAAACCTTGTGCTCTTCTCTGCGCTGGGCAGTGGAGCTTCTCACCTGCATCCCTGCCGTCGAAGCGCTTGGGGTGCGCTGCAAGTAAATACTGCAGGCTCCGGTGGGGAATGGAGCTGGGCAGGAGAGGGGCTGGAGGACAGTCAGGGCTTGAGGATCGTGGAATCCCAGAATGGTTTAGGTTGGAAGAGACCTTAAAGATCCAAGCCCCATCCAACCTGGCCTTGAACCTCCAGGGATGGAGCAGCCACAGCTTCTCTGGGCAACCCCAGCCAGAGGCTCACCACCTTCACAGGCAGGAATTTCTGCCCAATATCTCATCTAAATCTCCCCTCTTTCAGCTTAAAACCATTCCCCCTCATCTATGGCTGCACCCCCTGATCCAGAGTCCCTCCTCAGCTTTCCTGGAGCCCCTTTCGGGACTGGCAGGGGCTGGAAGGTCTCCCTGGAGCCTTCTCTTCTCCAGGCTGAACACCCCTAACTCTCCCAGGTAAAGGTGATTTCTTTGATAATCTGAGTACAAAGAAAGGCTGGGACAGGAGATACGGGTTCTTTCCTGGCCTCAGGAGATTTCCTTCTGAGGAAAGCACGTCATCTCTGTGAGTCCAGATTTATTTCTGCAAAAAGAAAGGTTGCTCTGCGGTGCCTCATGGAGGGTCAGCAGATGTTTGGAATGTATGCTGGAAGGTGACGGAGTGCGCAGCACCAGATTGTGCCCGCTCAGGGAGGTGGAAAAGCCTGTGATGAGGCCAGAGAAGATGTCCCGCTCTGTTGTCTTGTCTCTCCTACCGCATAACTGCAGGGTTTGCAGGATGCCTTGGTGGAATCCCGCATCACCTCAAAAAATGTGGTTTTCGGTCCAAGTCTTGCAGCAGCCACTTTGTCACGAGGTCCTCAGTGACAAAGCAGGTTATTAACCACCCTGTTTAACAGGAGCTCAGGGGCTGGATTTCGTTAAGGGAGGGGAAACGAGCACCTCGCTCATGATTTGTGTACAGCGGTGACTGTCCTCTTAAAGGCGTTTGCTCACACTATTTCCCCAAAAGGTGCCATAACAAGACTAGGGGTGGGGTGTTAGCTAAGCAGCAGTAACATCCAATTTTGTGTTCAGCGTTTGCTTCTGATGAATCGAGCCCTTCTTAGAAGTATTGATAGAAGACAGAAGAGGGACCTCCCCGCTACAGAAGCTGTTGTTATCCCCAACAAGGAGGACGACAGGAGGCGGATGGAGAAGCAGCGCAGGCTTTGCGGTCTGCATACTCCCCCAGAGCCAGCGGAGGGTTTGTCATCCCCGAGGGTGGAGGTCAGGCTGGGAGCTGGGAACGCTGCTGGCTCCTTGATCAGTGCGTGAGTAGGTGTCCTTTGGGCACCCGTCCTTCACTGGAGTCGCGCATGAACCGTCACAGCTCCTCCTGCAGTCTGACCCTGCTGGTCCCTGCCTGCTTCTGGCCATCAGCTTGATCATGTTGGCCAACTGGTGCTGCTTCAGCTGCTAAATTGCCTCCGTTGGTATTTCCCAGAAATGGGAGGTACTTTCCCCCAGTGTTACTCTTCGACAGCTGCGGCACGGGTGCTGCGGATGGGAGGCTGGCTTGTGAAGGCATCCGGGATCCGCTGCATGGAGGGAAACGGGAGGGCGAACAGGAGGAGCAGTGCAGGAGGAGCAGCGCGAAGCCCTGCCTTTGGGCAGCAGCAATCATCAGTACCAGTCGAGAAGGGAGATCACTGGCTTGGCAGCAGCGGAGCAGACAAAAATCTCAGTGAATCACAGGCTCGACATGAGTCAACGCTGTCACACGGTTGTGAAAAAAGTCCTCGTCACAGGCAGCCGCGTAAGGAGTTGCATGTTTCACAAGGCATCTGAAGTATTCCTCCGGCTCCCGGTGCCGGTAAAGCCACGGCTTGGAGCCCTTTCTTTCCCGTTTTGGATGCTGCGTTTCAAGGAAGATGTGGGCCAATAGCAGAGTCCAAGGAGAGCAGTCAGAGGGCTGGAAACCGTGAGGAATGAGAAAAGCTTGAAAGGACCCAGGATTGTTTAGTCTAGGAAAGAGCAAGCTGAGCAAGGCGTGGGGAGGATATGAAAACCTTTCAAAGACATAAAAGGCCGCTGCGAAAAGTGAGGGAATGATCTGTTCTTAGTAGCTACTAGGAAGAAGATAACAAGTCATAGGCTGGGCAAGGAAATTTAGTTATTGGGGAAAACTTACATAAGTGAAAGGCTGATGAAATACCGAAACATCTAGTGCGTGTCAGGAGGCCTTCGGAGCACCCGGCTCTGGGTGGGTGGGAGAGGAACTCGTCTTGCTTTGCCTGATAGGATGCACTGTGAGACCTTTGTAGCCCCATTTTCCTGTTGCTTGAAGATTGTCTTATAAAGCTTGGGATGATGCCTGCCTCTTCGGAGGCAGGCGCGCGTTTCCTGGATGCTGCTGACCTTCACGTTACAAGACAGCAGGGATTACGTGTGACAGGGACACTTCATCATTGGTGTAGCAGCAATTCTCCCAGGTCCTGGCTGGGCTGCAGGCTTGCGCTGGGATGGGAGAGAGCTCCGTTGTTAAGGGCAGGAGTACGGAGCGTGTTCGGCTGTGGTGGGACAGCAAGGGAGCCCTTGGTTTTCTGTTTGGCCCTGTGTGTGGCAGTGCCAGGCGATGCACCGGCATGGTCCTTGTCCTGAAGACCCTAGAGGGGTGCAGGGGAATCCCCCTGCCAAGGCAGAGCTTACCAGCATGCTTATTTGCTGGTTCAGTGGCTGATTTGAGCCGTGCTTTTTAATCGCGGAAAGCGAGAGCGTGTCTTTGTGTCCTAAATAGGCGATTGTCCTGATTCCCATCCCCGGGATCCGTTATGTCTTAGCAAATTACTTTCTGTCTTTTAAATGCCTTAGTGATTAAAGATGCCACAGCAGATACCCTTAATGAGTACAAAAAGGGTAATAATTCCTCTTGTTGGCACCAAATGCAATTAATCAGGCCCCTTCACTTGCTTTTTAAACAGATGAGGCATTTAAGGCCAAGCAAGTTTTTAATTGGACTTTAATGTCTCTCATTTACTTCATTTTGGCACGAGCATAGGAATTCCCACCCCCCAGGTTTGCTGTTGGACTTATTCAGGGTGATGAAAGGCTCAGCGCGGAGTGAAGACTCAGCAGCAGACTCAAAACACGTCCTTCAGCCCTTCAGCCTGGCTCCGTCTTCGTTGCCTGGCCCAGAATTCTCCCAACAGGAGCAGAGCCAGGTCATCCAGCCTGGGATCCGCCTCCAGCATGGGGCTGACACCAGATATTAGCAGTATTTTTGGAGTAGTCATCAACACAAGGGTGCAGCGTAGCCTGCCCTGTTCCGTTAGGTTGCCTTGCCTTGGAGGGATCGTTGGCTTGCAAGTGTTCTTGTGGCTATCAGGCAGCCCTTGGTGGAGGTCCATGTTCATAACCTAGACTCTGTAGCTTCAAGCATGGGGTGAGTTGTATCTTCTAAGGGCTATTCCTGAGATCCAGAAGGAGATACAGAGGTCTTGAGCGCTGCTACAGATGGATGCGTGCATGTAGAGGTTATTAATTTATGCCAGGAATTCCCAGGGGAGAAGGGATGTGTGACGATCGACCTTCATCTAGCCTGCAGCCCCTGCTCCCTGCTTCCACCTCTGCTTCCACCTCTGGCCGTGAACCGTCTTGCCTTTGGTTCCCTTTGCTCACGGGGATCCTCCACTGTGGTTTGGGGACGGCAGTTACCTGTCGGCACTTCCCAGTCTGTGTGTCGTGCCGGGACGCGCGCTGCAGCCCAGCCTAGCCCGTTGGCCCCTGTCCCAGCCCAGCTCTTCCCGAGGTTCGGCCGCAAAGACGCGAGTATCGACGTGTGCGAGCCTGCCTCTGAGCCTGCTTGTTGCTCTGTGGGGCCGGCGCACCTCCTAACGCTCAGGGCAGATCCTGAAATGGCTTCAGGTGGGTTTTCCAGGTGCGTGCTGTGTCTTCCGCGGAGCCAGGTCTGTCTGTAGTACAGCGGCTGCGAGCTCCCACCCACGGAAGGCTGGGCAGATGCAGGCGAGCTGCGAGGGCGCTTGGACAGGGGACATGGCTCTTATGCCATCAGGGTTCTTTGCCCCAAAAGACATTTAGGAGACATGTAGGAACGAGGGACAACACCCTCCATTTCTGCGTCTTCTCCTGCTTCAAAGGTAGGCAGAATTGTAAGTGCGTGCGAGTCTGCAAAATTCCATGTATTCAGAGAAATGCGTTAATTTAAACACCTTCTGCCTGCCAGGCTGGGGGGAGAGGAGTGTTGCCAGCTGGATCAGCCGTAGCTCTTCTCTAGATCTGCCTCAGAGCATCTTTACTTTAAGTCCCTTGCTAAAACCCAAGGCCTCCCAGTGCAGCACAAGGAACTGCCATGCACGAGCGCCAGGCTCTGCCTGCCAGGCGGCTGCTCGGCGGGGACTGCCACGGGGGATGCTTGCCCAATATTTTGTTTGGTTTTTGCCTTCTTACGTGTCGTATCTCCTCTCCTCCCACTCCCTTTGCAACTTGAACACACGGCCGATACTGAATTTGGTGGTTGTGCAAGGCTCCCATGAAGTCCTGAAGAGCCAGATGTGGAATCCGAATCTCTGCGTCTTTATCTCGTGCCGAGAACGTCTTTGCAGGTTGTGCCCCCGTACACCACTTTCCAGCTACCTGCAGATAAGGACACTCGGAGCCATCGTGTCTTGAAAAACAAGGGAGAATCAAGCGAGGATCGAGGTTTTATTGTGTGATCATGATGTGAGGGCTTGGAGACATCTTGATGAGATGTTTAGGGATAAAGGTGAACAAAAGAGCATCCAGCTCCCTCTGTCTCCCCGCAGGGTGAAAACTGTGGGCTGTTGGCATGTTCTCCAGCAGCGGGCAGGGACTGAAAGAAATAAGAGGATATTTCTGCTCCTCTGGCTGGGCAGTATGAGGAAGGGCAGGCAGCTTTGTCCTGTGGCTACGGAGCCTGCCAAGAAGCCCTTAATCCAGGCTTTGTAGCCCAAATATATCTATGTCAGAAAGCTGTAACCCCAAGTGACCATCCCAGCCTTTCTTGCATTGAGAATCTCCTGACTGAGGCTGACAAAGATGTTATTTTCTTTGATTTAAATCCATATAAACTGCGGAATTATTTTCCTTTAGAGGCTTGCAAATTATGGAAGCATAAACCACGCTAATGATCCGATAAGGACAGCTTTGGATGCGTTCCCAAGAACGGCTTCCCCTGGGCAGGACGTGCTCGGAGAGGACTGATGGAGAGCAGTCTGCCACGCTCACCTGGCTGCCTTCCTCGGGGAGTGAGGCGGGGGGGAGCCCTCCCCAAATTCCTCCATCTCGCAGGAACGAGAATCATTTCCTCTTCTCCCCGGCTTCTTGCAGAGGCAAAGGCCCCCGCAGACCTGAAGTTATCTCTGGAATGTGTGTAAACACGGAGTTCAATGGGATGCTGTTTGCCCCCCCCCCCTCCTGGGGGGGTTTAAGAAAGGGTTAATACAAGTTTGTTTTACGGGTTCCTAGCCCTGGGAATTGTCTTCCTCGGAGGGCAACCCGGCTGACCTGAGTCCCTCTGTGTGCGTTTCCCAGCCAAAAGGGGAGATTCGGGGGCCTCGCCACGCGGGTGGGATTTTGGTCCTCCCAAGAAATGAGGAGATGAAAGATCAAGGTGGTTCTCCTGCTAAACAGGGACTGGGGAGACGGTGTGGGATCGCACTGGGACTCAACGCGTGGCATGGTGGTGTAACTAACAGGATTTAGGCAATCCCTGGGCAGAAGCAGGTTTGCAATCAGGAGAAGGGTGGGGGTTACACGTGGCTCTGGTGCCCCCGGTCTTCAAAGACTGTTGAAACATAAGCAGGGGGACAAAACCTTAGAAGTGACATAAGGGCTGGGTCAAAATGCGTTTCAAGGAGAGGCATGAAAAGCTCCATCTGTTTGCCAAAATAAAAATAAATTCAGATGTAAGTTCATTATGGTGTATGAGTACGTTATTAATGAGACCAGCCTGGGCACAAAATTACTGCTGGATTTAGAATAAGCAGCAGCAACTGGAACCTAAAGCTAGACAAAATCAAGTTGAAAACAGGCGTGTCGATACCAACGAAATGGTTAATTCCTCGATGTGGTGTCAGCGCTGGTGACGCACTGGGGCTGGATCCCTTCCAGAAAACAACACTTTAAACCGAAGACAAAGAACTGGGCTTAGCACGGAGGTGATCAGTGGAATGGCTTGGCCTGGTATATACAAGGGGTCAAACTGGATGATTTAATGATCTCTTTTGGCCTGAAAGCTTTCTGTTCTCTTAAGAAGATAAATGAAAAAGCCCTTTCACAAAAAGCGAGCACTTGAGATATGTGTGTAATGAACTCCGCTGCTTCCAGGGGAACGGCGGAGCAGGATCTGCAGGAAGCGTGACCTTGCCGCCTGCAGGCTGCCTGAAGTTGGTGGCCATCTGTTTAGTGGAGGTGGCTCACCACCATCAAGGCCACCACTCTCGTGCGTGACAATTCTCAGCTCCACTTTTAATTGCCAACTGACGCTGTCTCCCTGCATTTAAGTAATGTTTGCTTCCTTATCTCCGTCAGGGTGAAGAGGCCAAGCGGCATGAGCACCCTCCTGGGGAAGATTGGCTCCAAAAAGCAAAAGATGAGTACACTGGAGAAATCTAAACTGGACTGGGAGAACTTCAAGGAGGAGGAGGGGATTGTGGAGGAGCTGGCGATCCATAACCGAGGGAAAGACGGGTAAGAGGGTCTTTACTTTGTAGTCGTCCGGCATTTCCCACCACTTCCTGTACGTGCAGGAACTCCATCACTGGCTGCAGAGAGAGTTCAGCAAACCCATGGGATTTCTTAAGGATTTACTCTAGGAATACATAAAGCCAGTAGCTGCTCTGGGTATCCCAAGGGGACAGGTGAGTCTGCAAGCAGCTATCGCTGTCTGCCAACAACCTCACGAGTTCTTCAAGTCCAGCTCAAGCGGAGTCTGGCTGTGCTTTATCTTCTCTCCCGCTAGTGGCACAAATGCGGTGTGAACCGGTCTAATGCAGCACGCCCATGAGGAAACACAGTTGCCTTTGCCCTGTTTTCTTTTCTTTTCTTTTTTTTTTTTCTTTTTTTTTTAAAAAGTCTCGAATTGGGAGGTATGTTTTTTGTTCCGTTCTTCAAATGACATGTTCCAGCTGCCTCTGGTCCTCCCTCTTCCTGCGTAAAGATGTATGCAAACCCAGAACAGCTGGCAAGGTGCGTTACAGATTACGGCAGCGCTGGGCGTTGATCGTGTGCATCGAGCAATGTTCACTCCAATGAAGTTAATGGAAGTATCGTAAAAGTAAATGGCGGCGCTGTAAATAAAACAGAAAGTTAATAACACGCACTGCAGGGAAGGATAATAAGATCAGAAGCGGCGTTCCCACTACAAGTGCTATGCTAGGCTCTGGGAAAATGCAGCCAGCTTAGTGGACGGCTCATAAAATGTATTTTTATTGTAAGCCGTTCTTTTACTCTGCAGGAAAAACTCAGAGCTTCTGCATTCCAACAGACTGGATTTTGTATTTCAAATAGATATTTTATAACTGCTGGATTTTTTTGGTTTGGTCTTACACCCTTCCGCAGCACCCCTTCTCCATCAGATCTGCCCTGATCTGTTTCCAGACACTTGCCCTTGACCAAGTAGAGCAATTCCATAGGAGCGCTGGAGGGGGACGGGGTGTTGCTCCGAGAGCCCTGAAATCCAAGGAGGTGAGCAATTTACATCCCGTGGCAGAGTGCACACGCACCAGACCATCGCCGGTGCTGTCTGCGGCGTGGGGAACTCTGCGGTCAGAGTCCTGTACACAAGGCTCTCCCTTGAAATGGCCCGAGCCAGGAGTCTGGAGGCAGAGCCAGGCTCTGTCTGAGATGGAGAAGGAGGAGGAGGAGGAGGAAGAGGAGAGTGAGCTACTCCCATGAAGCTTCATCAGGAGCTGCGGGCTGCTTTGGGAGAACCCACCTCCAGGGAATGGTCCTATTCCTGTCTGTGGCAGCTGGCTGGCTCGTCCAGATGGGATGTGGAGTGGGAATTTGCCCTACGTGGATGTCCTTGAGTGGCTGCCAAGTGTGGTGACGGCTTTGGGCCTTCGCTCCTCTGGAGGACCGGGCTGACGGCCGCGGTACCACCATTAAAAGCCAGACCATCTCTTGCCGATTGCTGGAACTCGCTGTTCCTTTCCACAGTTGTTGGAATCGGCCTGAATCGGGGTCCCTCGCTCTCAGTGGCACTGTACACGCCCCAGCCAGGCCAGGGCAACGTCTGCACGAGCGTTTTGTGGCATCTCTTGCTTGTTCAAACCTACTGTGTCAGCCTTTCTTGGACGGTTCTTTTTCCTTTCCCACCCTGTACAAGCGGGACAGCTCGCTCTTCACGCCTGGCGCACCCTTCCGGAGACGCTAACGTAATGGTCCTTGACGGCTGAAGAAGGGATCAGCACATTGAGAAGATGAGCAAAGCAAAACAGCAATTTTAAGAGTATCTGTAAGCTTGGATAGTTTGGGGTTTTGCTGGCTGTCACATTCCAGGCTAGAAAATCGGCTGGGCTATTGGCAAGTGGTTTTTGTCATTAAACAAACAAGAAACACGGTGCCTTGATAGCTTGAGACAGCCCTCAGAAATCTCTTTGCGCTGGTCAGGCAGGTAACGTGAGGGGAACCACCACGTATCTGCTCACCGGGAATTGCACACACCTTCAGGCTAGAGGAAGGGCGAAGGGAAGAGCACCGGCGGACGTGCGCCCGGCTGCATTTCTGCTTACAGGCCACCTCTAAATGCCAGTGGCGTGAAGTGTGCTGCGCCGTTACGGAGCAGCCAGCCTGCTCGGGGGACGCACCACGCAGACGCTGCTGCCACCGCCTTCGGGTCACTTTGCAGGAGCCTGTTGTCCCTTCCAGAGCCGCCTCTTCTCCTTTAATAATGTAGGCTCTGCTCACCCTCCAGCTCGAAAGCATTTACACACCTCTATTAAAAAAAAAAATCGTCAGGAGGGGTTATTAACCCTTCAACCCAGGCGGGGCGCTGCCTTTAAACCCTGGTGGCAAAGTGCGTTAGAAACCTATGGTCCCCGTCTGTCCTGCTTTGTGATTAAAAACATCTGCCTGACGAGGAAAGCCACAACTCACTCCTGGAAGCGTCTGCCCAACGCCACCACGCACTACAGACATGGTCCGTGTGTGTCCGGAGGAAGGCAGGAGGCACTTCGTTTTTGGGAAGGCAGGCTGAATTTCTCTTTTTTGCGGTAACCTGGCAGAAGTCACTGTTCACAGCCCAAAGGTCATTGTGGCTTGGGTGTTCCCGGCCCTTCTCCGGCAGCCACACGTGCTGGGCCAGCACGCCGGCGGCCGGCTGAGCCACGGCACCGCGGCATCTTTCTGCTGCTGATGCCGCTTATCAGCCAGCTGCAGCCTGGCCCCGGGATTCCCGAGGCGCCGGGGACACGTTCTGCCCCGTGGCTGCATCCACCCTCGCCTCTGATTTTCCACCCCTCCTATCGCCAGCCCCAGACGGCGATTTGCATTCCCCCGGCAGCAGGATCCGGGCTCAGGCAGCCTGGTCCTGTCGGATCCTGAGGGCTCGTCCGGGATTTGACAGGAGGGGCTGCAGTAAGGAGGGGAGGAGGCAGCTCGCCCCCCGTTGCGGTGGCATCTCTCTGACGTGCTTTATAAATGGAAATGTGGCCTCTTAATTGGGCCACCTTTGTAGGGCAGGCCCGGGGCGGGGGGAGCAGCCCCGCTCGGGGTGCAGGGCTGGCTGCGCTGGGTGACCGATGGTGACTGGCAGGGGACAGGCAGCACCGATGACACCCTCCCCAGAGCAGCTCGCAGCCACCCTCGTTAGCAGACACAGCCTCTTCCCCTAACGAATTTACCTTCCTCTGCGTTGCAGCTGCCCTGTTTCCGCGCGGGCTGATAATTTATGGCGAGGTATTGATTCAGGTGGCAAAGGTTGTTGAGACAAGCCGGGGAGGCGGGGTTTGTGCCTCGCTCCTGCACTTTGCACTGCCGCTTCGCAGCACGGAGCCAGGCTGGGAACCGCAGGCGGAGCCGCAGCTTGGGCGCAGGGTTCGGGGCGCAGGGGGGTTTGCACCCACCCCGCGGACCTGCTGCTTCCCGGCTTGTGTCCATCAGCGCCTCCAGCCTCCACATCCATGTAGGAGAAGCCGGCCGGGCTTATTCCCAGGCTGCCTGTCCCATGAACCACGGCGTATGCACAGGTGCCGCCCTGCGGGGTCTGCTCTGGCCCCCGGGGTGCTTTTTTGTGGCCGGCCAAGGACAACGCCACGGGGTAACGTCATTGAGGTTCCTCCTCCATGCAGAGTCCCTGGCTGCAGCCGGGGGACCGCATTCCTGCCTCATGATCCGTATCGATCCCCCAGGAGCATGTCCCTGCCCGCTGGAGAGGCACGGCTGCCACAGAGGAGGAAGAGGAGGAGGAGGAAGGTGCTGACCCTTTACTGAGGTTGGAAGAAGGGAGTCGCAGAGGGGTTGAAGGAGCTTCAAATTCAGTAGCTCGGGCTGTCGGGGTGTTCCCAGGTTAACAGCGGTGACCCTGTCCCTCGCCTTCCCGGCTGTGGTTGTGGTTGGCATTTAACAGCGAAGCAGGAGGAAAACCACACGCCCAGCAATATGACACACCGTAATATACAACGTGACACCACCACCACCACCAGCCCCCCCCCCCCCCCCCCCCCCCCCCCAACTTCCTTCCCGTAGCCTCTCCGAGCCCGGCCCCAGGAGCGGGTCACCTCCCGGCTTGCGGGGATGAAGGGAAGCGACACTCCCCTGCCTGCCTTTCCTGAGCCGGCGTGGGGAGGGGGCCTCGGTGCCTGACGGCCAGGGGTAACGGGGCCAGAAAAATACCTCCTGGCAGCCAGCGCATCGTCTGCCTTCCACCACGCTGGGGCCCTGCCCCTCGCAGCCGGTGGAGATGAGCTGACCCAGTTGTGTCAGCGCGAGACGGGCTGGGGCGGCGATGGGAATGGGGTGGCAGCAGGGATGCGCGGGGCTGTTCATCCATCCGCTCGGGGACAGAGCTGGGGAAGGACGGGGGGCGCGGGGGGGGGGGGGTGGAAATCACTGGCTGAAATGAATGTGGATTAATGCGTTTCCAGTGCCGGCTGGGTGGGCAGGAGTGTCAGGGCCGTCCCTCGCAGCAAGGGCGAAGGCACCCTGGGCCTGGGAGCACATTGAGCGCCGGTTCGGTGGCTGGAGCATAAAACAGAGACCTCATGGCCAAGGGCAGCGCAGCCCCTCTGTCCTATTGGGACCGCTGCTGGTGGTGGGAGGGGGCTTCAGCCTGTGCAGTTGGGTCTCGGGCACCTTCGTGCACGCTGAAAGCCACCCAAGAGCCTGGAAAACCCACGGAGCTCGTTTTCCCTGCAGCCTTCCGTCTTGCTTTCAAGCCGTGGGCTTCTCTGGTTCCTGGCAGAGAGATGCCGAATGCAGCGGTTCCTGCATCACGCGCCGGTGCCGAGCGTAATGACCTTGTCATGACAGCCCCAGTGTTTGCCACCCTGGAACAAATGCAAAACAATTGTGATGATTCAATTACAGCTCCTGTTTTGAATTGCAATTTCGCTCCCTCTGTAGGTTAATTAGTAGCACAGCCCCGGGCTAACCGTGGCAAGGGTTTGCAGCGCCGTACATTAAAATTCAGCTGCGTGCCATTAATGAGCAGCAAGGTGCTTTTCCAGGTGCAGGCGTGCTTACCTTCTTCCTTGCAGCACTCAGGTGCCTGGCTGAGAGGGAGAAGTGACTACCCAGCGGTGGTTAGGAGCTGGTCTGTGGCTGGGAAACCCCTGGCCCGAGTCCCTGAGATGCTGTTGCGTCCCTGCTCGCTCCCCTGTGCCCGTTACCTGCTTGTACCCCGGGCCGTGGTGCTGCGGTTGGGTTTGAGATGCTTTGCTGGAGGAATGTGTGCGGGCAGGGTCTCCTGGGCAGCCTCAGCGCTGCCTCTCCTGCTGAGGACCTGCCCTGAGCCCGCTCACGCTGTTCGTGAAGGTCATTTCTCAGCAGTCAGAGAAGAGCTGGAACCAGGAGCAGCCATCCTGTAGCTCCAGCCTACGGACTGTGGGGGACCCTTTACCCCAGACCTCTGCGAGTCCCCCGGGAGACAGCCAGCAGGTCACAGAGCGGTTCTGGTGTCCGCAGGAGATGCTCGGTGCAGTGCTCAGCTCATGGAGAGAGCGGGAAGGAGGCGGATGACGCCTTCCTTCCCTGCTTGTCCCTCGGGGTGGGCTTTGCCCCGGGGCCGGGGGCAGCGCTGGCTGCGACAGGCGCTTGCTCACAGCCTCTGCCTCTGTCTGCCCGCAGGTACATCGAGAGGAAAGCATTCCTGGAGCGCGTGGATCACAGGCAGTTCGAAATCGAACGCGACATCAGACTGAGCAGGATGAAGCCCTGAATGTGGAAGGGGTGGCCGTGGGTGTTCCTGCTCCCTTCTGTGCCCGAGCGCTGGCTGGGGGCTGCCGGCCACCACCGGACCACCAGGCACAGGAACCGTTCTCTACCCAAGACTCAGCCTGTATGTCTCGACGTGCAGGCTTTTTCCTTTTACTGTAATAGTTTGGGGAGGGTATTTGTCAGTGGGCAGGGGGCACTTTGAGGGTTAAAGGGTCCGGCAGGTGACAGAAGAGACCGACGCAATTCTGGAAGGCGGCTTTCCAAGGAGAAGAGATGGTGGCACCCATCCTTTGCCAACCCCGGGTGCTTCCGGCAGGAGGAGGAGCCCCTGAGGCTGGGAGGGCGCTGGAGCCTGGGTTAAGACTTGGCGGGCGTATTTGGTTGAGAGAGGAGCTGCGGGAAAGTTTTGCGGCTGCTGTGCGCGTGCCAGCCCTGGGATTCGGGGCTGGAGCCCTTCTCCCTGCTCCGCCAGCCCCGCAGCGCTCCCTGCCCCTCCGTGCTGCGCTCCTGCCTGGACAAAGCCGAACTGTCTGTACTTGTTTGTGGGGTCTGATGATGCTGGGGGGGGGGAGGGTGTTAAGCGAGCCGATGAAGAAATCCTTCCTTGTTCACGCTGTCAAGAAGATGGGAGCAGCTGCAGCAAGCAGGATGGGCCAGGATTGGGAGCGTTCACGTGAATAAAGTATTCCATCCCAACTCTCTCGCGTGCTGGCAGCGTGGTTTGTGCGGGAAGCAGCGGGCGAAGGAATTAAGGGTCACGTGCAGTAACAAGTGTCTGATTGCGATCGTGAAAATGCCTGCTCAGAGGTGGCCAGTGTCTGCCCTGAGAGCAGCCCCGGGGTCAGGGCAAGTGCCTGGATCCCTCGTCCGCTGCAGTCCTGGGGCTGGCGTTGGGATTAAATCCAGAATCGGGGGGTGATGGGGACAGCGTAGCCCTCCCGCAGCAGCGCCGCAGGGGTAAGGGACGCCAGCCGAGGCCTGGCCACGCAGGGACACGCAGCCAGTGAGGCTGTCTGGGTGTGGAGCAAGCGGCCGGAGCTGGCGGCCAGCAGCGCCCCATCGTCTTGGCCATCCATTCTGCTCCTAGCCAGCCGAGCTCGGCAGCTCCCCGTGTTTGGCTCCCGCATGGCCTCGGAGCGGAGGTGCTCGCCGGCCTTTCCCCACGGTGCGAGGGCAGGCGGTGCCGGCGCTGCGCCTGGGGGGGAAAGCGGCACGAGCTCCATCCTTCCTGCTCACGGGGCCAGCGCTGCTGCCGCTGCCGCTGGCCCCTTGCCCGCAGCTCCGAGCGTGGTCTGGGCTTTGGGCTCACGTGTCGGCTGCTGAGTCAGCCCTTGCTCTGCGCCCGCCTTGTGGGATCGATGAGAACAAAACACCACGTGCTCGGTGGCAGCGGGGGGCTGGGGGGGGGGCGCTGAGCTGCCGCCTTTGGCGCCCTGTTATGTACAGAATCAGCTGTTACGGACCTGCTTCAACGAGCCTGAAGTTGGACAGAAACAAAACAACAAGGAGTGATGACATGTTTTCATCTCCAAACGCTTCCAAGCCAGTTGCTCTTTGCTTTTGGTTGCAAAAACAACTGGAGTCCCTGTCCAGGGCACCGTTGCAGGGGGGGGTTTGAGCTCGGGAATCCCAGCCGGCAGCACTGCCGGGCTGGAGCTGGGAAGGGGCTGTGTGGTCTGGCTGGGGCTGCGGTGCGAGCTGGGTTGGTGGCCCATACAGGGTGGTGCTGGCCCATACAGGGTGGTGCTGGTCCGTATAGGGTAGTGCTGGTCCGTATAGGGCGGTGCTGGTCCGTATAGGGTAGTGCTGGTCCGTATAGGGCGGTGCTGGTCCGTATAGGGTAGTGCTGGTCCGTATAGGGCGGTGCTGGTCCGTATAGGGTGGTGCCGGCCCATTGCTGGCTTCTTCTCTCCTCCCCACGTGCTGGGCTGGGGAGCCAGCCGGGTCCTGTCCTGCTGGCCGGGTCACTCCCAACAGGGATGCCGAGGCAAGCTGGGCTTGTTTTCCAGCAGATCCTCGCTGAGGGCCGGACGCAGAGGGGCGGCAGCTCGGCCAGAGATGGTCCCACTGCAGGCGCCGAGCAGGCAGCAGGGAAAAGGATTCGCCCTTTCGCTGTGCTGAGGTTAAGGTGGAAAGGAGGGGATTTTGGGGATCTTCTCCGCCCCCCGTCACCCCATGACTGTTGTTCTGGGTCCCCCCACGCAGGACAGACGTGGGGAAGGGTCCTGTCCCCCCCCACATAGGCTGGGTCCCGGCGTCATCTGGCTCCCTGGGAGCTGCCAGCCAAAATCCTCGCCGCGGCACGGGCATCCCGTCCGCTGCTGGGTGCTGCCTGGTGTGCCGGGCCTCCGACGTGGCTGCGTTTTTGGGGCTGGTTCTGCTCCAGCAGCTCGGCAGCATCATGGGGGCTCGAAAAGGAAGATTATTCAAATAATTCTGCCTATTGTGTTACGAGCAAGAGCTGAACAGAGAGGCAGCAGGGGAAGCTTCGGAGATCCCAACGGCACCAAACCCAGCCCTGCTCTTAAAAGCCTTAAGGAGCTGCAGGCTGTGTCCAGAGGGAGCTCAGCCGGAGCGTCGGGCTCCGGACAGCTCGGGGCGGAGAGGCGGGGGGGAAGCTTTGGATTCACATGCACGTTAACAGTGTGTCGGCGAGATCTGGCCAGCCTCCACCAGCACGCTGGCAAATTGGGAATATCGGTGACCCCAGAGTAAGGGATCCTGCCTGCCCGCCCAGCACTGCTCTCCAAAAGTGCTCCGGCTTCTCTCCTCTGGGTTTGTTTTTTTTTTTCCTTCCCTTCAGCTGAGCGAACGTGGAAAAGTTTGAAATCTTGGAAGCAACCTGACAGGCTGGAAAAGTGTGGTTTAACGGCGGTGGCTGGGAGCCTCGGCTCCCTTCTCCGCTGGGTTCCCCAGCCTGCGGCAGCGTGGCATGCCCGGCTCGGCTCGGCTGGAGGATGCCGGTCTGCAGTGCCAGCTCCTGGCCCAGCAAGCTGGGACGAGCTCGGCAAGACGGCCAGGAGGCGGCCTCCAGCCTGGGTCTGGTTCCTGGCTTCTTCCACACACGCTCCCAAGCGTCCCGCGTTTTTGCCTGGTTGGATCATGTATTCCTCGCCTCTCTTTCCTGAAGATGAGGAGTGATTTACAGGTCTCCAGAAAACACAGCTTGGCTGCTTAGGAAGGAAAAAAAAAAACCAACCCCAAAATAAAAAACATAAAAGCCAAAAGCCAATCCGCTTGCTGGGATTGCTATGGATCCGCTTCCATTGCCCAGCCGCCTTCCCACGAAGGGGGGTGGCCCTGGTACCCACCAGCCCTCGGCATCCCCGCCAACCCTGAGCTTTCCAGTGGGAGCAAAGCTCCTGGGAGAGGTGGGTCCCTCTTTCAAGACATTCCCACCTTGAGCCATCTTCTCCGGGAAGCTCCTTGGATCGGGACCCACCCAGGGTATTTGCTCGGGATAATTTTGGCCCTCCGAGGAGTCCCCCATGGCCTGAGCATCACCTCTCCCCGAGGAGCTCCCCCTTCCCCGGCCGCCTGAAGGGGCCCCTTGTGCAGCTGGGCCCTGAACAAGGCAGCGATTGTGTCCGTGTGCCCGGACCGACGCGGATTCTGCCATGGCGGCCGCGCTCCGGAGCTGCGCTAAAACCGGCTGCGTCCGACCCACATCCACGGGCTCGTCTTTATTGGGCTGCTCGGCAGGGTTCCGGGAGGCTGTTACGGGGTGGCAGGAATGGCAGGCGGGGAGGTACCGCTGTGCATTTAAAGCTGGCGATCGGGATGCGGGAATTAAAGGTCCGGCACTCGGCGTGGCAGGAGGGTGAGAGCTGGCTGCCCAGGGCTGCATCCCGTGGGATGCCGTCGCATCCGAGCGAGGGTCCCCACCCCGGAGCATCCTCATGCCGGTGATGGGTGCTGGTGCCGGTGTCTGAGGTTCAGCCGGCGGCGGTGGCACAGCCAGCCCTTCCCGCTTCCAGTGGTAAACGCCAGGCCGGGGGCAAGGATCAGCGCCAGCCCTGGCCGGGGAATGAATGGGGAGATGAACAGAGCCGCTACTGTTGGGACAGCCCCGGGCCCGCGCTCCACCTCGGCTTCTCTGGAGGCAAAGGGGATGCCCTGCCATCCCGCTCTCCGGAAAGGCAAGCGGTCTGCACCACCATCTCCTCTCCACAGCTGGAAAACCAACCCAGCGCCACGGAAAGGCATGGGGATAAATCCTTGTTGTGATCCTGTTGGGTCCCGTGATATTACAAGCCAAGAGAAATGTCCTCATTATTTCCAGAATATTGAAGTCTAATAAATCCCGTCCTGCCTTACAGGATTTATTTCTCCGTTCATTGCTAGGAGACTCAGTCCTGTGTAATCCTATTGCTGCTCCAGGAGGCGGGAGGCAGCTTTCCGAAGCAGGGACCTGGCGGAGCCGCAGGCGGGAGCTGTGGGCAGGAGCAGGCAGCCCCGGATGGAGCTGCTGGTCCCCCCTGGGGAGGGCTCCAGCCCCGCAAGTGTCCCAGTGCCACCCCCCTTTTCCCGGGATGGCCCAGTGTCTTGGAGCTGTTCCCTGCTGTGGGTTCACCGAAATGCACCCCATCCAACGGCTGGGGCACGGCTAGGCCAACAGCAATTAATCAGCAATTAGCCAATTAACATGGCACGGCACAGCCTGCCTCCCCATGCATGCCTGCCCTGCTTCCCCAGCCCCCCCATTTGGGGTCCTCCAATGCCTTCCCATGCCAGGACCCAGAGGGAAAAGCCGGGAAAAGCCAAGCCCGGCACGGAGAGTCCCCCTCCGACGTGGCGGCAGCCTGCCCAGTGCGGAGCCGGCCGTGCCTGGCTCGCCGGACACTGGGGACTCTCCCGCAGACAATGACGGATACATGAACATGGCTGGAAATTTCACCAACAAAGTGTTTTCCATAGCAACCGGTGCTGGGGCAACCTGCATCCTGAGCAGCATCCATCCCAAAAGAGCCATCCATCCCAAAAATGCCACAGTGTGGGACCGGTGGGGCCCTTGCCGTACCCCACCGCCAGCGGCACAGGGACGCTCCGGCTGCACCCACCCAGCTCTGAGCACCCCCAGCGCCGCCGGGCCCCCGTAACGCTCCGCTTTTGATCCTCTTTTTTGGCATTTCGTTTTCTTAGAGACGGGAGAAGCCGAAGGGAGACCTGTTGGTGCCTGTCGCTCCCCCGGGTGCTTGGCTGCGGAAGCAGGGGGTTGCGGGAGCCGTTGCCAGCTCAGGGCGCTCAGCAGATGCAAGCAGCGATTTTGGGCTCCGATGTGCTGAAAAAGGCCAGGATCGAGTATCAACAGGGGATGCTTTAATTCCAGCGTCGCCCCGAGGAGGGGGGAAAATAAAATTCCTGCTGCTTTTTACATACCAAACCGGGGAGCTCGCGGCCCCTCAGCGGCCACCCAAAGCTGTGCGGTGACATCTTCACCCTACGGACACCCCTGGGATCCCAGGAAAGACCCTCACCGGGCTCGGGATCTCCGTACCAAACACGCCGCGGCCTCGCGGGATGGGCTGTGGCAACGGGAGAGGAGCCAGGGAGCCGGGAGCCCGTCCCGGGGATGCCGGTGGGGCTCAGCCCCTGCACCGTCACCACTGTCACCACTGTCACCGGCAAGAGGAAACCGCGTTCCTCCGGCTGCGGTTTGCGGGCGCGACCGCAGTCCCTGCTGCTGGGTATCTCCTCCCCTCGGCCGTGCCTCAGTTTCCCTGTCCACCAGCGGGGCACAGCGGAACCTACCCGGGAGCAGGGGACGGAGCGGGCAGGTTGACGGTGCCGGGGGAGGGCAGTGGTGGTTCTCGGGGTGCGGAACAAGCCCTGCTTTTTGGGGAGGGCCTCGTGTTTGCGCTCCATCGCCGCACGCCAGCATGGCCCAAAGGCATCCCCGAGGAAACACTGTGTCGGGGGAACGGGCGGCGGGAGCCACAGGCACGGGCAGGGTGCGTGTCAGCACGTGTCTGTGCGGCTTGTGCGTGTCGGGCGGTCGCGTGCCTCCACGCTGCCCGCCCGGGGCTGCGCCTCTTGCGCCCACGCAGCTGGCACAGACAGTAGATGGTGTGCGCCCACGCAGCTCACACGTCCCGCAGCTCGCGCGTCCCACTGGTCACATCCCACAACTCACACGTAGGGACACGCACGTGTGCCCCCCATGACCTCCCAGCTCGCCCCACAGCCGCCCTCCCAGCCCGCTCCCAGCTCCGCACAGGTGCCGGCAGCGCCAGAGCTGCGGGCAGGGACCGCGGCTCATTTGCAGTGGCGTCGAGCCTGGGCTCGCCGGCTGTCGGGGGTGGCTGCGTTCCCTGTGGCTGGGCTGTTGGAAGAGGCCAGGCACGCAGCGTGCCGGCTGCTGTGGTGTCCCGTGGCGTGTGGCGCGGTGTGTGCCATGGTGTGTGCCGTGGTGTGCTGTGTTCTGTGCCAGGGCGTGTGCCGTGATATGTGTCATGGTGTGTGCCGTGGTGTGTGCCGTGGTGTGCGTCATGGTGTGCCGTGGTGTGTGCCGTGGTGCGTGCCATGGTGTGTGTCGTGGTGTGTGCCGTGGTGTGCATCATGGTGTGCATCATGGTGTGCCATGGTGTGCTGTGG